>JADKLZ010084329.1:2266911-2278010 GCA_021533235.1 Biomphalaria straminea
CGGCCCTGGTAAATAGCGGCATATGCTATGCCGCCGGTCAACTAGTAGATTTTAATTTCTATCAGGACAAAGAAAAGCTAAAAATAACTCTCGTGTAATACCAATATAGAAATCAACCCAGAATGGCATATGTGACAGTATGCAACAATGTCTTTTTTTCTTTCAACCTTCAGGTTTAAACAACATACATCAACCCATTTTAAAACTATTTCTTACACCATAAACAATATTGCCCTGTCTTGGGTAGCCGGTTACATTTCCATACCATCATTCACCCACTTTTCAATCAATTTATCTTTGATTAATCTAGTTTGAAGTCACACCCGAAATAACGAGCCAATACAAACATAGTAACACACATTCCATAACAATATTGTTTTCAAGTTTTCGATGTACTAAATTACACATTTTAATCTTAATTTTCTGACGTATAAAGATCATTTAATCTAGGTCAGTGGTTGGCAAACTACGGACCGAGGGCCAACTTAGGCATCCAGACAGGTTTAATCTGACCCGACACATGCTGAAGCTGATCTTAATTAAGAAGAACTATTATCGAAACACTGATAACTTTCTACAGCGTTAGTTTTAGTTCAATTGTGATATCATTTTATCTCTTACTAAATTTCTGTATTTTCTAAATAAAATAATTATAGCCGCCCCCACCCCAAATTTTTACTTAATTTTTTGTGTGTCCGCTCTTCAACAAGTGTGCCCTTCACTGATCTAATTGAACCCTTTGACCGTAGCACTAATTAAACTGGAGACTGAGAAGAAAACAAACAAATCAATACAATAATTAGAGCCGGAGCAACAGGTACGCTAGTTAATTGACCGAAACTGTAGAAAGTCGCTTAAATAAAGTTTGAAAATGGTTCTTTGAAGTGATAAAAATAAAAAGCAATATAAAAAATAAATTTAAAAAAAAAAGCTTGTCTCTAGAGGAAGATCTCTTAAAACTATATCAATCATGAATGCACACATTATTGCCTTTATTTGATGTACAAAATTTAATTTCCAATAATAAATTGACTAATAATGTATTTTTGTTTATTTATTAATGGTTTGTTAGGGACTATAAATAAGTGTGTAAAATATCAACTTGATCGGAGAAGGCGTTGGGAAAGATAGCTAGGGGACTAAACACAAGAATTTTAGTTATCTCTGTGAATACTAAATAATTACCAGTAATTATTCGACTAATTGATTACCTTTTTAGTCTGTCCATCTGTCCGTCCGTCCAGTTTAGATTTAGATATCGTCATAGACATAAATAAAAATAGACTGGCCATAAGAGACTTTTATGAAATGAAAATTTGTGAATTGCAATTGTGTGTACTTTGTTTTAAGTCTATAAATTTTGTTTAATCTCTAAGACTGAAGATCATGCAATTTTTAAACGTTTCATAATTCGGAAATCCGAATTCAATTGATATACATGTTTTCAAGTTACCAGTCTATATTTATTTATGTCTATGCATATCGTATACATATTTATGCAAATGGTTTTAGAATTTTTGTCAAAAAATGTTTTATTACATTTGTATTGCTAAGTTATGTAAGTTCTGTTATACTAACTACTACGTTTAAAAAAATCTTATTTTGAAGATGAAAAATTAATTTAGCATGTTTATAAGTGGTACATAATTTAAAACAACATTTGATAAGTAGTTTTTCATAATACTGCGTGAACTTCGGCCGTGCCAGTGGACAACAGTGCAATTAACTATTTTTTTTATGGAAATGTTATCAATTAGATATTTATTATAAACATTGGTTTAGCCAGGTTCACATCTTATTTCACATGCACTTTCACCTATCCCTTGGTCTGCTGTACCGCTGGGGCACCACACAAGATCGGTCAACCTTCTTTCTTCATTCTTCTCTGTCATTTGTCTTTGATAGAATTTCATTCGGATGTTTTTTTCTGAAAATATTGAAAACTGCCTTTTTTACTTGCCTGGATGGATCACTTAGTAGTTTCACTGTGTGCTTGTATTTCCACACAAACTGCCTTTGTAATCTTGTCTCTCTACTAATTCATGTCAGGTCTATGCAAATGAATAATTGTGCGAAGTTTAAACTTAATCCGAGAATGGGTGTGGGAAAAATTAACGTGTACACACTTTTTACCAGACAGACAGAAAGACAGAAAGAAGGTGAAAATTATACACTTTTAAATGAAGGGCCAAAGAAACGGTCCACATTGGAAGCCTCTTTTTAAAATAACAGATGTCTGGAGTCTATACAAAAAAAAAATTTTAGGCGATAAGATTAATTGGGTCTGCGTAATAGACAAGTGCGAATATAAAAATAGTATTTGCCAGGCCGTAGATCCAAAGATTGCACAACAGTAATTATTTTCTTATCGAGTTTTGTCGAAACCATTATCATGTAGTCTGTAGTACTGATTATTATGGCCAAGTTTCTTTTTGCAGGTTAATATCACAAATCTATATCTATCTATCTATCTATCTTATTGTTTATTAGTATTTATATGTTCGAACTGGACACTTTATTGCGGTTAATTCTAAATCTATTTTTCAAAGTATAAAGTATCCATTTTATTATCAAATATTTCTTGTTTCCTTGCAGGGACTATCCCAACGATCCAAGTGGTACCAAATGCCATCACGATGGGTGTAACCGAAACTCTGCATTTAGTATGCTTTGTCAAGAGCGAAGACTTATCCCCATCTGACAGTGTTAGATCTATTATGGTTTCACACTCTGACACAATGAACGCCCATGTGTTTACGACTGTGGCTTCCGTGAGCAGCTTTAACGGTGTGCGTATAATAGTACTAAAATTCATGTGGCAGGTAGCATCGTACGGAATGGGCTCTCATCTCTCAACATCACCTGGAGCTCTCCTTTACGCGAGAACGCTGGTCTCTACAAATGATCGATGAATAGGGGAAACCGATCACCTATGACGACACAGGTAGCGTTGCTGTTAATGAGCTAACTATCGACGCCGTCTTCAGTGAGATTATAAAACTTAAAAATAGATTGGAGCAAATCAATCTTAACTGCGTGACGTCACACTAAATTGAGATCATTGAAATCAACAATCTAAAGCAAAATATAAGCTCATTAGCGAATCAAACATCGTTGCTAAAATAACGTGTGAAACTGACTTGGCACATCTACAGAACTTAGAAAGTCAGAATAAAATACAGTTAGGTAGCGTTGAGAGCAGTGTACAGTCTCTAACGCTGAAGCAGGATGAGATGCAGGAAAAACTCAACGCTTCCAAAAATGAGTACTTTATATCTTCAGAAAAGTTTGGTGATAAAGTCTATCTCTTGTCTCGGGAATCTGTGCTTTTTAACCAACTTTTGCTCAGTCGTTATGTGCTCTTCACGGAGGTTATCTGGTAGAGCTCAACGCCCAGGCAGAAGTTGATTTCTTGAAGCAGTTCATTAGGACCTATGGATCCCACTTTGAACATGTGTACACTGGCGGTACAGACAAGGGTCATTAGGGGATCTGGGTCAACAGACACAGCCAGACGCCCGTGGTGCCATTCGGGGCGCCTGGAGAGACAAATAACGCTAATACAAATTCCGTCTAGAATTGCGAGGAGTTCACTAAAGATTTGCAATGGAGTTTGAATGACTTGCAGTGTTTTTTTTACAACACCACAGTCTCTGGTTTTATCTGCGAGCTGCCTGCTTAACTCTTTACGTTTACAATATATTAAAAATTTCCAATAGAAAACACATTTAAGTTAGTGCTTGTGGTTTTCGAAACCGAATTTTAACCTACATATTTTGCTACATCTAATGCAGAAAAAGCTTTTTTTTTAGGTGATAAAAATTTTTGGACGACTGCGGAAAAGGTAGCTACGTTGAACTAAGCATTAAATATTTTAATTTTCACAAAGTGTCACGGACGAAAGTATTGATGGTCATACGGGAAAAAAAAGTTATGTATTATTTCATTGATTTATTTTTAATAGCGTGTCAAGGTCAAAGGTGTAGGTAGTTTACTAGTTCCTTTAAAACCAATGAGCTAATAGGAAATTTGTATGCGTGAGATCAAAGCATAGATCTTTCCACAAGACAGGGACAAGACGGAGACTGTAGACGGTATATAAAGGCATGAATTATCATTTGCTGTGGACCTCAGAGGCTGTAATGATTGTTTTATAATGTTATTGTACATTTATAAAGTATGTACATGCGACATTGTGATTCTTGGTAAATTTATTGTTAAAGGATATTCAATTTTCGGCAAGATGATCTTATTTGAGTATTCAGTAATTGTTTTTAAAAAAATCTACACTAATTTATAATATCAGAAACGCATTGTCTGATCAACACAATCTCAAGGTAACATCAAGACATCTTTATATCTAAAACTCAAATCAAATAATCGTCAAAATGAACAGCCTCAGACAACTTGAGAATCACTTTATTAAACCATGAAAAGCAAAGATAAGACCTTAAAAATTTCATATCATCTTGAACTTTCAAAGGACTATATATATTGCTTTTTTGTGACTCTTTGACCTCAATTTTAGTACGGGAAAGTGCGAGAAGTCAAATACTGAAAGAGACGAAATGGAGGGCCGGCCTTAGGCATAGTCAAACTAAGCATCCGCTTAGGGCCTCCATAGGTAAACAACGTTTTAAGAGAAGAAATAGCGAGACCTGTGTCCAATGTTATTGTTGCAGTACACAAGGTTTTAATAAATTGCGTTTTTTTTATTTCGTAGTGTATTTTTATTTTAAGCCCACCTAAGTCAGTTCGCCAAGGGCCCCCAATCATCTAAGACGGGTCCCACGGACAGGTCGCAGGAAGGTCTCGAGATACACATCTGAGAACCATGGAAAGGTCCTTTTCTAAAAATGGTTTAGGCTACGGAAAAATATAGCATGCGAACAGCGGCTTTCTCAGCATTAGAGGTGTCAAAATATACAGGTCTCAACTGGGCTTGCGTTGTCATATGAATTACTGTACTCTTCCTTAATCTTACGAATCAATGACATCTCCTTATCATTAAAATGGACGAGTCCATAGATACAGTAGGAAATGCTGCAATAAATGTGTTTTTCATTATGACAATATTTTTTTTTTAAATTAAGTCTCATGTTTGCCTATTAAATGTCACAGCCTTTTTGGCGCGATGGTCGTTCTGGAGCAGAGCTTTTGGCGCAAGAGGTTTTGACGACAATTTATAAAACACAAATCTCTTTGCAATAAAGATTGTTGTTTTTTTTTTTAAAGTAATACCCCCCTCCCCCGAATTTTTTTTTATAGAATACTTTATCCCCTCTTCTGAAAAAAAAAGTTTTTATAATTTGGACTATTTTATGAAAGCGTATTGCGAATTAGGGAGGGTGACCAAGATAAAAGAGGCATGGTATGATCACAGAATTACAAAATACTTACAGAAAAAAAAATATATGCTAACATTTTTCTAATATAGTAAAACAGAACATACTAAATATATTATTTTTTTTTATATATTTATTTATACTAAACATTTCATAGTACACAGGAAGTGTGGAAAGTGTGCACCATAACTTTGTTACACTAATTAGAATGACTACGTGCCTGTTGTATCTTGACCACGTGCCTTTACATATTACAATACTAAGCAATACATAAATAATATCAGTGTGGATAAGTCATGTAATTAAATTTGTACTAGATCTAGACTAACTGTAATCAATCTGTGCGATTTGAAATAATTTTACCAAAAAGTGGGTAGAAGTTACCATTATAACCTTTTCATTTTTATTTGATATTTAAATAAGTTAAAACGATTTCAAATTTGAGCGCTCAACTCTATGTCTCCTCGGATGAAGTGATTACCCAATGATTTAGGGAAGTGATTAAGAAAATAGAAAGTTTTAGATTAATCTATTGTTAGTTTTAAACTTTAAAGCTACTACCTCTTTTTTTCTGAATACAAAGGGAATTAATTCATCTTATAACATCACATCAATGAGGTACAATCTCTCTTTTCTTGTCCCATAGCGAGTAAAAATAATGGATTACCAATAGTAAATTGTTTTTATTGATTCTTGTGTTGTCAGGAAAAAGAAATACTAGTGCAACCAGACAGACAGACAAACAGACAGAATGAGTCGGTAACAGCTTTATAAAAATAAAAAGTTGCTCGAGTCGGATTTTGAACTGCTTTGAGAATTCTTAATGGTAGGCCGACATTTTGCCACTAGGCTATCTACTTCATTGTTTTTTCCGGGTCACCCGTAACTGATTTAGAACATTTTTCATATAAAACAAAATGTTTAATTATAATATATCTATTTATTCACTTTGATTCGTGTGTTATTATTGACAATGAATTATTGCGCAACTTTTCAACTGGACCCGAGAATCTATATATATGTTTCTCAAAAGACGAGTTTAAAAGTTTAAACACACAACAAGTAAGCAATAATGTTATACTAGGAAGATCCCATGGCGCAGCAGGCGTGTTAATGGAAATTGGTGCATCCCAATCCGCACTATTTTGTGAATGAAAGTGGTGTTTATATTTTATATAATTCTTTTCTTCTCAGATTATTGTCATAATATTAAAAGTGTTTCCAGATTATTGTGTCGTAAGACTATTGAAACTAGAACAACAACACACAGATAGCGTATACTCTCAGGTTTCACTTTAGAAAGTACTTTAATTAATATCACAAATTATGCACATTCGTTCATTAGACATGATTACGAAAGGTAACTCAACTCTCTATTCCTAGATCTAGATCTAGATCTAAAACTCGAATTCAACTCTAAGATTATAGAACTTTTCTTCGCAGAGATAGTTTTGTGCTTTAGCACATGAACATAATAATTATAGTCCATTCAAATATGTTTTTCTAAAGCATTGTTACACGAGTGCAACTCTATACTTAATATCGCGTAAATTTAGGTCAATTAGCTATTTCTAGCTCCATTCATAATATAATTTATTCATGAATTCACTTATAACAAGTAAATGGGAAGATCCCATGGCGCAGAATGGTGTGAATGGAAATGATGTATCCAAATTCGCACTATTTCCATTCACAAAATAGCATAGACATAAATAAATATAGACTGGAAAAAGGAATTAACTTTATGTAACTTGATTTAATAATTTATGCACCTAAAAAATGTTAGTTCGTCCATCGTGGTTCGATGATGACCACTTTGTCATCCAGTGGGCTGAGGGCTTTGCACTGGGGTTTTGTGCCTCCTCATGTGGCTGGTGAGAGCTATGCGAGCCCGGAATGTTCGGCCGCACTCTGGGCAGGTAATTCCAGCTGGAGCTAGTGTCGTTTGCCTTGCTTTCCTTCTCTGGAGTTTTTCTTTCGCCAGCGTTATTCTTTTTTCCTCAGCAACCTGTGCGCCGGATCTCACAGCGCGGCGCCATGATACCCTGTCATGTGCCTCTGTCTCCCAGGTGCCTGGGTCAATGTTGAACTCCTTTAGAGAAGCTTTGAGGGTGTCTTTGTAGCGCTTTTTTTGACCACCTTGCGAGCGCTTGCCTTCTCTTAATTGGCCATACATGAGACGTTTTGGGATGCGATGGTCCTCCATCCTGCACACGTGTCCTGCCCATCGCAGCTGGGACTGTCTTTGAAACATTCCCAGCTTTTATCTACATTCGATTCAATTAGACTTGAGGCAGTTCTCTAACGCATCTGCGAACGACTTTTCAGTTTTGTCATCCGCCAGGCTGGCAGTGTTTAGCCTTTTCAGGAATAAATATAACATACAGATTTGATGGTGGCCTATTCAACCCGAGGCGGCTCAAAGCAAAATCAAAAACAAATTCAGCAGTAATCAGAGACTTGCTATTTGCTGACGACTGCGCCCTAAATGCCTGCTCTGAAGACGATCTACAAAGCATCGTCAGTGACTTCTCAAGAGCATGCTCAGACTTTGGCCTTACCATTAACACAAATAAGACTGAAGTCTTATATTTACCTGCTCCTGGGAAAGCCTACTCGGATCCAAGCATCACTATAAATGGTCACGATATAAATGCAGTGGACAAATTCACATATCTTGGCAGCTCTCCAGAAATGGAAATATCGATAACGAAATCAACCTTCGCATCGCCAAGGCCAGTGCATCATATGGCAGACTATCAAACAATGTTTGGAACAGACGTGGTATCACCACAAACACTAAGCTAGGGGTCTACCGAGCCGTCATCCTACCTACATTGCTCTATGCCTCAGAAACATGGACAGTATACAGAAGACATGCCAAGAAACTAAATCACTTTCGCATGACATGTCTAAGAAAAATACTAAATGGCAAATGGCAAGACAGAATGCCAGATACTAAAGTCCTTGAAAGAGCGGGTTTGAAAAGCATCCACACCTAAAAAATAAGCACGGGTCCAATAAAAGTGCGGGACCCACTGCGGTCGCAAATGTTGCAGTGGAAAATAGCGGCGTATGCTATGCCGCCGGTCGACTAGTACGGAATAATAACGTCGACAAAATAATTTCACAATTTTAAACCCTAACCCAATCTAGTTAAGGTTGGAGCTCCAGTTCGAGGAGGTGGTGATTCACCTCTTATTGCTTATAGAGCAGCGTACTACGAGAAGTCAAGCGTGACAAAGAGGTTAGGGTTAGGGAGTTAGGGTTAGAGGGGTTGGGTTAGGGGGTTATAGCTAGGTCGTTAGTGTTAGGGTAAGGGGGTTAGGGGGTTAGGGTGGGGGTTAGGGTTAGGGGGTTAGGGTTAGAGGGGAAACTTTTCAAGAAAGTATTTCAGCGTGTACAGCGAGGCCAATCGTTATTGAAGACCTTATCATTGATTTACAACGTCACAGCCAGTGGGCAGTTTAGACCATTCGCTTGTTGCCACGTCACATATCTGTAATTACAAATGGTCTAATGTTACGTTTTTTGTTTTATTAATCTACAAAGAAAGTGTTTTTTTTTTCAAGGCCTTTGGGAGCCTATATAGATAAAGAGAGTGTAGTAAGTTAAAAAATGTCCAGTACGGTGAGCCTAAGGTGTACAGGTCCGGTCAATTGTAAGGGATCCTAACTCTAGCCTTAAATTACAATAGGACTTCAGGCAGTGGTGTAGCTTAGGTGAGGTTGGAGGATGGAGAATTTTAAAATCTTCCCTTACCCCCACTTGAGGGGGCCCCCAAATAAGTGTTTTTTTTAATATTAAATATTACGGTAATGCAGAGGTCCCCAAAAAGGTCAAGCCCCCCCCCCCAACCCTAATACTAACCCTAGCCCTAACCAAAATGATAGAAAAAATACTAGCTACGCCCCTGACTTTAAGGATGGTACTGAGTCCAGTACGAGATGAGTATAGCATTACGGTTATCTACCAGGAAGTAATTGTTTTATCAGTGTTCCTTGTTGCCAATTGTACTGTTCTGGACGTTTATTTATTAGACTCAACAAAGGGTCGCGCTATTTGGAACCAGTGTTGTAGAGATCTTGAGGTCGTTGTGACCCAGGTTGTCCAGTGTTTGCAGAGAACCACGTAGAGTCATAGCCAAATAATGCTTGTTTAAGATCTTAGTTCATATACAATTTATATTTATAAATTGTTACTTGTAAAAGCAGGGCCGGTCCTAGCAATTGCGGGGCCCTATGCGAAACTGATTGCGCGGGGCCTAGGCAGGGTAAGAATAAGAATAATAACTGAAAATACAGCTTTTGTAGTAAAAAAAAATCGACTTTGAATTTTATTCATTCCTTAGTAAGTACACAATTGCGATCAAATTAATTTTATTTTACGAACCTTGCAACCTATGGCATATGTATATGCCAGTGACTATAAAAGTAAATATCCTATTGTTGATGTCTTTATCCAGTAGAGCATCGTTTGATATGATGGAGCCAAGATAGCAAAAATGATCAACAATTTCAAGTGGTTGACCATTAATGTTTACTTGAGGTGCAGCATTAGTGTTTTGGACCAGTATCTTGGTCTTGCTTTGATTAATATTTAAGCCGAACTTCTGGCAAGCAGCAGATAGTATGTCAACCAGGGTCTGGAGCTGAATATCAGAGTCAGCTACAATAGCTGCATCATCAGCATACAAGAGTTCCCTAACAAGTATCCTCCTAACCTTGGTTTTCGCCCGCAGCCTTGATATATTGAAACAAGATATACTGTATGGCGATCTTATTGAAGGCAGGAGAGCCGCTGGTCGCCCACTTTTACGTTATACAGATGTGTGCAAACGTGACATGAAGCTATTTGAAATCGACACTAGCATCTGGGAAAAAGTAGCACTGGATAGATCCACTGGATAGATCCACATGGAAAGAGAGCATAAGAGAAGGGTCTCGGATTGCAGATGCCATACACAACAGAGGCAGAAAGAAGGCTAAAAATGCAGCTGCTCCTGGTGATTTTATATGCCCAACCTGCAACCGCAGCTGTGTATCAAGGATTGGCCTCTTTAGCCACACAAGACGTTGCAAAGGGAAAAGATCGTCTCACGAGACGTAAAATGCCACAGAATAAAAGTAAATAAAGCATTGGAATTCCGATTAAAGTAAAAAATCGCCCAATTATTACACTTTATTACATGAAAGCTGACAATGCCTTTTTCTTTTGTCGCGCACAGGATTGGCGTTTTCGCAATGAGTTTTCATGAGATTTTATTAAATCTATGAGATTTCCAGGAATTTTTCGTATATACTTTGCAATTTAATAATTACACATAGAATTTGCGCGGGGCCTATGTAAGCGCGGGGCCCACTGCGACCGCATAGGTTGCAGTGGCCTAGGACCGGCCCTGTGTAAAAGTTACAATCTTAAATGGCAGATGTTGGAGCTGATGCAAACACCAATAAATCTGGCCACAAGATAAGAATAATCAGGTCTGCTTAATTAAAAGAAAAGTGTCTAGGTAAAATAAACAAACTCCTGTATTTCTAGGTAGTAGATTTAGAAACCGCACAACGATTGTTATTTCCTTATCTTGTTATGTGGAAATGCAAAGAATCTTCTTTTTAGTATTCATTTTTACGGCCAACTTTTTTCTTGATGGTAATTATAAAAACATTTTCTACCTGAACTCTGCTTTGTATATTCTATCTATCTATCTATCTATCTATCTATCTATCTATCTATCTATCTATCTATCTATCT
>JADKLZ010084329.1:2318282-2328447 GCA_021533235.1 Biomphalaria straminea
GACTGATTTATGTATGTGTTTTTTTTTTAAACAGATAGACTAGGAGCCAGACGTCACTATCTCGTGTCAGATCTTTATGACGCCATTCTCCGAATGAATGACGTCATCAGTTTTTACGCTTTAAAAAAAAAAAACGTTCCCACACGCCTCTAGGTCTACTTACCTGCCTCGCCCCTCTTTCTCATTCAAACAGTCTAGCGAAAATTCAAGGTGTAATGAGAGAGAGAGAGAGAAGAGAGAGAGAGAGAGAGAGCTCTTTGTGGAACTGCAATTGTAAATTTAAAACGAACATTCTTCGATGGTTTATTGTAGGGGACTTTTTGATGCTGGTAAACCCGAATCAATTCTAAACTACCCCCAAAACAATACGCACCGTGATTCACTTGTGGGGTAGAGTGTTCTTTTGTTGTGTGATTATTTGTTGGCATACCCTTGGTATCTTTAAATGTACAAGGTAATTTCATAACCTGTATAGGACAGACCGCATCAGAAACGTAGAGATAGGAGACTGGGTTACTACAGCGATTGGACGCCACGATTACCTGCTAATCATCGTTTAAAAAAAAGCGCAAACTTAAACTATAAAACCATATTACAAGGTCTTCTGGGGAGACATTTCTTCGGGGAACAGTACCAGGAAAAAGAACAAGAGGCAGACAGAGAAAGCGATGGGAGGACAAAATAAAAGAATGGTCGGGCCTGCCATTGAAAGAGGTTCTAAACAGGGCAAAGGATAGAGAGGAATGGGGGGGGGAGACAGTCTTGCTTGGTGCCCCAACGGTCAAACAGACCAAGTAATAGAGAGAGGATAAGAGTTTCGTCTTCCAATCTAGATATAATATATATAGGTCTGTGGTATTTATAGTATTTATTTTTTCGTCTTTTTATTCATTTTTGTATTTTTGTTGCTTAAAAAGTATAAACCAGATCTAAAATATCAAAACACAAAAAGCTAACTGTGATTATTATAATATTGTATAATTCTAATAATGTATGTTATTCAAATTTAAATCTTAAATTAACATTTTGTCGTCTGCTTTGACTAACATTCTTGCGAGACCCTCTGGTACAATATCAGTCGCTCTCTTTCTCAACCACCCACACATTACCCAGTACACTCCCCACAACCTTTTTGATACACACCCTGCTTACACTTTGGTGTGTACAGAGACCTTCCTTCCTAAACCACACAGATAAAAAATGGTGAACATCTTTTTGCATACTAATGCTAAATATAGAACCAAGAAGTAGTGACATTATTGTCTTCTCGTAAGAGACAAAAAGAATGCGTTATCTTTTCTAAATATATGTACAATCTCGTTTTGTATATTGTCATTATATAAAAGTAAAGATACCCTTTCAAACTTTGCGGTCTACGATACCAGATATTCTTGACCTTGCTATAAGGCAGTAATCTTAGCAAGGAGCCTTAGTATGGTTACAAATGGTAGCCATTAGAACTGAGTGGACTTACAGGCGCTTTAAAAATACTAAAATTAATATTCATGGCCTTTACAAGGATTCGAAGTGGGGACTTTCTTGAGTCCCCAATTTCTGAGACTTACTAGCCCTCTCCCCCCCAAAAAAAAAAAAAATCCGAGTGAGTTTGCCATGAAAACTAATGATTTTAAATTAAAGTCATAATATTTCACTATCTATATACTTCTTAATTGTATATAAGGTTAACCTTTTTGGTGTCAGAAAATCGAATTTAGCACAAACATATAATATCGGGGCTTATGAAAGGCGGTATCACAAATAGCTGAGGGCCTTATCGAGCCTTATACAACCCATTGGCTACATCACAAGATGGCTAGTGTTATAATCTCGATGTAAACTAAGTTAAGTCACAATTCTGTAAGCTTATTCATTCTCAAGGACAATAGATGAATCAATATAACAAGTACCCAAGTAGTCAATTAATTACTGATACTTAAATATATTGATCAAATTATCATGTTTTATTATACATAAAAAACACGAATCAATAAAACAAAAACAATTAATTATTTATTTAATTATTGGTATAACCTTTTTAAATATTCAATAAAGGAAATAACATCTACATTATTTTTATATACATATTCGTAAGTGTGGAGTTCCTCCCCTTAGATAAGCTTTGCTTTTTTTTTTTAAAGAATTTTTTTTATATTTTTCTTGTTTTTAAAGAAAATTGTTAACGTCTTGTGTTCCTGTGCTCTGAAGTTCTCTAAGTTTCATTATTTTTTGGTTAAAAGTTTCAAAACTTTTTATATAGAGATTTATCATGTCGGTTTGAGGATTTGTAAATGTCATAAAATCGACGCAAGGTAGAAGAGAAAAGGACTGTTGTGTGATGGATTTGTAAGATTTAACAAATAGACAAATGATTTTTTGTGGGAAGCGTGGTCGAGAGGCTAAGTGCGGCTTGAGCTTGGCTTGGCTACCTTTAAGGGGGCTCGAGGTTCGACACCCAACTCGGGCAGCGTTGTGATTAATATTTGTTGATCAGTAACCGATTACTTAACGCCCAAAGGCAGCACGGAAAACCAACTCCTAGATACCCCCTCCCCCCACTGGTCCACAAATGAGATTGGACCAAAGCGCTCTGAGCATGCTAGAAGCATGAAAGTAGCGCTATATAAAATAATGATTATTTACTGGAATTTTGATATGCCAGTATTAATTTATTTACTAATCAATGCATTAGGAATTTTTAGTCTTGGAATACGTTAGAACTTTTGACTCATAAGAGGATAATGAAATCAAAAAGATTTATTTTCGAAGCTACGAACTATCAACTAAACTAAATATTACTGTGGCGAGTTTGAAATTTACTTATTATATTTATTTAAAGTAAGTAAAGTTCCCCCTTTCAGACTTTGTGATCTATAGGGCAGGTGATGTAAAGGTCATCTGATTCTGTGGCCTACGGTTAACGAGGGTTTCATGTGGCCAGCACAACGACCAACCGCCTTTACTTTTCCCCAACTAATGTCAGGTACCCATTAGAGCTCGATGGACTCAAGGGCGCCGAAAATCCCGAAATAAAAATCCCAGTCTTCACCAGGATTCGAACCCGGGACCTACAGTACGGAAGCCAAGCGCTTTGCCGCTCAGCCACCGCGCCCTCGTATTTAAACATTAAGTAACATTAAATATAGTGTACACTAGAATGATATATTTGTATGATTTCAGCTCTGAATAGCCAACATAATGAACGTCTTTATACAGATGTAAATAGCATATCATTGCCAGGGGGGAAGGAGTCCCAAAATAGAATGATGATTATAAATAGGCTTCATGGATAAATGGAATTATTGTCTGATTTGTACACTTCGTTTAGCAGCAGATAGGTTCAGTGCAGATATGTGTTGGAGCAGTACAATCCTAAATATAACACTAGGCAACACAGTTACATGTATAGGCCTTTAACTCGAACTTATCTAATTTACAAAATGTTTAAAATGAAATATTTTTTACCAAACCTAACACCACTCTTAAAACAAACAGTTTGAGTAATTTAGTCTGTGACTTCAACATCTCTACTATTGCAAAAAATACTAAATCTAAATCCATCAATGGCGAAAAATGGTTATTCCTGCGTCGGTTCTGGCAAAATATGTAGGTCACAGTTGGAGCTGCGTAACCATGGAAAATACTACATTTCTCATTCATCTTTGGACTCGAAGACAAGATTTATTATATACAATAACTAGAATAAAAAACACAATACAAACATCATCACCAAATTAAAAAAAAAATACCACCAACAGAATCATCCACAAACAACCATACCATCAACACTAAAAGCATACCATCAACATCAATAACAAAATAAAAATCAACATCATCAACCATACAAAAAATATGCAGAACCAAACTTTTGTTCTCCTGTCCCTTCTAAGTATTGTTTTGTATTGTTCTCTCGATCTTTGTCTTCTTCTGCATCAACATTCTCTCCCCCCCCCCTTTTTTTTTTCTTCTATTTTCTACATTTCTCAGCAGGTAGACTCACCTTTGAGTAGGAGGCTTTCCCTCTCTATGAGTGAAGGGGAAACAAATGATAAGGGGTGGGGGAGGGAAGGATTTCATCAGTCTTCTGATTCTCGGAGTATCTCAAGTCTGATCCATTGGCCAGACAATTCCGATAATAGTAATGTTGATATTCATGATGTTCACTTTATAGATCTATTCTAGCATCATCATCCTTCTCTTGATTTGCGTCGTAGAGGAGCTGTGATGGTTCAATTAACCGAATCCTTCCATTCGTTTCTCTTCAGAATTTGTTTAAGCAAACTATCAAGCAACAGACGTGTCCATTACCCCATGTCGTTCTGCCATCCAGTGGCGTCACTAAGGTCGGTGTCACCCGGTGCAGACCTCACCCCCCCCAAGTGGCGCCACTGCTTTCAACTTTTATTTGGACGACCCATACTTTGTGCTTTCTCTACCTTGAAGGAGGACTTTTGACAGTGAGTCATATCATATAGTATCAGCTAACCAGTTCAGCTTTCGTCTCTTCACTATATAGTGGAGTTCTTCCCTTTTCCCAGCTCGAGTGCTGTAAAAGTACAAACTCATTTTTTCCTGTTATCTAATGCCCAGCATTCGTACCATTGTCATATTTTATTATAAATATGTTTGTTATGAAATCCTTCCGGAAGTTTGAAGTCCCCCTATGCTGTCCCGAACAGAAGTCACTTTGACATTATGTGCATCGTAATATACATATATTATTTTGTATGGCAAAAAAATAATAGTTTCTTATCTTAAGCGAGTGATAAATTTTTATCAGAACTTGAAAGAATTTAAGACAGTTAAATGAAGATTTTCCGAATTTCCCTTTTATCAGTAGCAAATAATATTGATTAATGTCTTTAAATTAAAAAGGGCTGATAAACACATTATTTTAAGGAAATTAGAGTCTTCTTTGACCAGCTTCCAGATGTCAAGCCAGCCTTTCTGGACAATGTCAACCTAGTATATTCTACCTACATTTGGTTGGAATATGTTAAATTACCCTAATGATATAATTTGAAATATTGTAATGGTTAATGGCTTGCTACATATGATTTATATTTAGACCTACATCTATTATTTTTTATAAGTCACTGCTTGAGTCATGTAATTTTATTTTTGTGTTAATTTAAAAATGAAGAAATCAAATAAACTATTTTCAAAATCCTAGTCTCTCTCCTCCTCCCACTCTCTCTTCCAACTCTCTCTCTACCCACTCTCTATTCCTCTTTTTTCTATCTCTCTCTATCCCTCTACCTTCCTCCTTCCCTCTCTCTCCCTCTCTCCATTCTCTCTCTCTCTCTTATCCTCTCTCTCATCCTCTCTCTACCTGTATCTTCCCCCTCCCTCTCTCTCGTTCAATATCATTTATCTATTCACAGATATAAACTCTCACTCTGTTTAAAATCTAGAAACATATCATCAGTTTGAGACCCTCTCAACTGAAGTGCATTGATCTGCTACAGGTAGCCTGTGCACGGCTACATCCCAGGTCTATGATGTTTGTACAATGAAGTTTCTTCTTGCTGCAGGATGATATTTGCATAGCTGCAACTAATGACAGCGACTCTCAAAACTTAAAAGCGACGACGACGTGAATCGAATGCACTTTACAGCGATGTTTGTTGAACTAAAATAGATAACAATGGATCTCAAATGTTTTGTATTTAAAGCTGGAATTGACTCTTTTACATCGCAGTAATAAAATTTCACTTCAATAGGGCATTTAAGAGGTTATTTTAATAATTCGGGAAACTACGTTCTAGCTTAAAATCTCTTGCAAGCTCACTATGGGTTGTAGAGAAAGGGAATCAAACCTCGGGACCACTGTGACGATAGGCCAAAGTGCAAACTACAGTGTCGAGCAGCCACATTTAAATATTTCAAGTGGGAATAGGTCAAAGTGACATAAAAAGGTCAAGGTAGAGTTGAGCGCCACCAACGTAGTCGCGTATTTTCAAAGGTTCAAACCTCTTGCTGACTCAAGTCCCCCTGCGGAAACGCGCTCGCACCCGGGAGTTGTTCCATCTTTTGTTTTCTATTGCGTGCAGACGAACGCAGGATACGCTGCTCATGTTATGATTATATAATCACGCGGGGAGCGTCTTAATCACTCACACTGGGTGGTATGAGACCAGAGCTGACGCCTTGAGATTCAGATGAAATACTAAAGGACTCTTTGTAAGGGGAAGAAAAATACGCGTACCCTATTGTCACACGTTACTAGTTTTATACGTTTTATAAGACTTAAAGCATAGACTTCTATATTATATCTACACTGGACATGGAGACTTCTTAACACTACAAAAAATCTCGCGAAGATTTTTTTGAAAGGCGTTGTTTTGTAAAATTGTGAAAAGGAGTAAAGTTGTTTTTTTTTTCAACCCTAACCCATGTAACATACAATTTAATTTTTAGATCCTGGAGGCAGAGGCGTAGTGAAAGTGGAGAGGGGGGTGGGTAAAGAGGGCCGGAGGATATCGACTACCGTCGCCTTAGCGTGGCGCCTCCGTGGAAACGTCCATCTAGGGAAGTGGATAGGCGAAGAATGGTAGCACACATAGCTCTCAGTGAGCTACCACACGTATCCTCGAGAGAGGGTACATTACACGTGGTAGGGATGTAAGAAAGGCTCGCTAACCAGTCCGAAACCCCCACCGACCCGTTCCCTAACGGGGGCCATACGGGTGGTGATGGACCCTCGCACGGGTTCGGTGGGACAGCATAGGCATATGGAGGGCCCCCCCCGTGGGCTCGGCCTCCGGCCTCGCACGGGAGGGGGCACTCGTGCAGGCTCAAGGAGCCGTGTCCTACGATCAAACGGGTGTGATTCTTGATCACCTAGTCGCAGGGGGTCTCCATACAGAGAGGTCGGTGAAGAGCAAATCTCTCATCCTGGCCATGAGATAAAAGCCTTTCTCTGGTCACATGGTTCATTAAAGGGACGAAGTCTCGAACCATTTGGACATCTGCATAAGGTAAAGGGGGCACAATGCCCCACGCATCCTATAATTTTTATGTGATGTTCATGGAAAAGGAAAGGGGGCGCCAAGTTTTGCTCACTATGGTTCTAAGGAAACATTCGTTAGAGGAGCCGAGAAGGCCAATATGGAAGATGAATGGACCTCATTCACCAATTGTAAACAAACAACATTTAGCCACGTGGTGCTCTATTTCTTCTTTATAATTAACGATCTTATTTTCTAATACACGATAGCTGTCACGTGACAGTTTTTTCCGTTGTTTGTATTAATATGATCACGTGACTAAATGTTGTTTGTTTACGATTGGTGAAGAGGTCCATCATCTAGTCTGGCATTGTTTTATTTTTTTAGCAGACGTTTCAAACAGCCATAGTACTGACCTCATCGTAAAGCTTCCCATAATCCTCTTTCAATCTCTGGCGCTCTTCCTCCAAGATGTCTATCCTCTCTTTTAATCCCTGGATTTGATCTGTGGCAATGTGAAGATGACGCTGACTTTTCAGAAGCTGTAACGAAACACAAGAAGTAAATCAGAAAACACATTTCACTTTTTTTAACGATGTAACTACACATTATGTGGCAAAAACAATGCTGATATAATGTTTTCAAAAATAAATAGCGTTGTTTTGAGTGGATAAACTAAATTAAACTAGTAATTACAAAGCTCGCATCAAATCACGCAGTTAGTCTGTCTGTCTGTCCGGTAAAAAGGATTTACACGTTATTTCTCCTACTCCCATTCTCATGTCAAGTTGATGCTTTGCACAATTATTAAATGTAATTGACATACACCAGTCAACTTAAAAAAAAAATAACCTGTTTGTCAATTAATTACTGGTAATAATTACTTTCTTTCATACCAACAAGAGAAATCAATATTTCAGTATTTACAGACATGGCTAAATATGAATGGGTTTGTCCCATTAGATAGAAAAACAATTTATTTATCCCAAACCCATTCTCGGATCAAGTTGAAACTTTAAACACTTATTTAGTGTACCTACAAAAACATGACTCAATTAATAGATTAACCAATTAATCAATCGATTATTGATTTTTTTTTTATTTTGTTTGATATCGAATAAGGGAAATAAGTTGGGCATTACTGAGAGTAAGTGTGGAGTTCTTTCCATAAGGTAAGCTTTATTTTTAAAATAATACAATTATATATATTTGGACATGGGAAGAGTGGTCAAGAGGTTAAGTGCGCTTGAACCTGGCCTGGCTACCTATAAATAAGGCTCGAGGTTCGACACCAGACTCGGACAGAGTTGTGTTTACTGATCGCATGAAGGCAGCACGGAAAACCAACTCCTGGATACTCCCCTTTCCCTCACTGGTTCACAAATGAGATTGGACCAAAGCGCTCTGAGCTTTCTATAAGCATAAAAGTAGCGCTATATAAAAGCTATTATAATAATAATATATAGTTGAATGTAAGGAATATGTATATATGATAAAACTTTGCATAACGTTTCATCAGATCATGGTGAAGATACTTATTTGTACATCTTTCGATTCAAGAAAAAATATGTGAATATGTGTTAAGAAGTGTGCGCCCACCTTCCCAGTAAAAGTACACAACAAGCTAGTCGCCCAAAAGGTAGACAGAATATTACATAAACTAATTAAATCTGTTGTTGTCAATTTACATCGGGGCCAATATACTTTGTGGGGTGGGAAAGATTGTTATTCCTGTCTTTTTGTTTTTCTCCTGTCGGTATGTAGGTCACAACGTGAAGGTTCTGAAACAGTATGAGGAAAAAAGAACAGCAAGCAAATCTAAAAATAGTCTGGCTGATCCACAAATGTTGCTTTCATTAAAAATCAAAGACCAAAACGGTGGTCGCACATGCGCAAGTCAGCACATTTTTACCGTCTGCATATACAGTTTAAAATAGTAAGCTCCCCTTGAAATTCCTTATGGAAGTTTTTTTTTTAATATATGGCGTTTTAGTTGTAATATTTTTTTGTTAGATTTAATATGTGGATTATGATTTTTACATATAGTACCTGTGTTTTGCTTCAAATTTTATGTCGTTATTTTACATTATGCCTTATACATTATACACAAGTATTAGTGTAAAAAGTATGTCACGATTCGTGTGACGCCGGGGATTGTAATATTTGAAATAATAATATTGAATAATATTGACGATGACGATCTAGGATTCAACTGAGTAATGATTTGACTATAAAATACAGGAACCTTTATTTAAATCCGACATAAGTACAGCTATGTACAAACAAATATTAATAAAATTTGTTAAAGAACAAAGACATACTTTCTCTCAATATATTAGACCTACAAAATACACGACTGATCTCAACCAGATTCAGAGCCCGAGTGATAAGACCTATCTTTTTGCCCGCTTTCCAAAAATGTCCCTTTATTCAAACCAACCAATCAGATTTGAATCTAGACGTCTGCACAACACGTGGCTGCTGGGACTAAGATGGCCGCTGGGTTATTCCAAAAGGGGGGGAATGGCCTTGACTTGTGAACAAACAACAAAATAAAATATGCGTATGTGACAGGGTATCTTCATATCTATCTATATATATAATCCTCAAAGTAAAAGGTCAAACAACAAGTAAAAGTTCAAACAACATGTAAATGGGAAGATCCCATGGCGCAGCACGGTGTGAATGAAAAATGGTGAATCCCAATCCGCACTATTTTCATTCACAAAATAGCATAGACATAAATAAATATAGACTGGAAAAAGGAAGTAACTTTATGTAACTTGAAAACATGTATATATATCTACTATTGAATTCGGATTTCCAAATTATGAAAAATTTTAAAATGGCATGATCTTCAGTCTTAGAGATTACGCACAATTTATAGACATAAAATAAAATACACACAATTGCAATGCACACATTTTTGTTTCATAAAACTCTCTTATGAATTTGTGTAGCGAATGGAAGGGAGGTTAAAAAAGTGGAAGCCGGAAGAGATTATATTGTGTCGTAAGACTCTTGAAACTAGAACGACGATACACAGATAGATACTACTCTCAGGTTTGACTTTAGCGCGGGAAATCTGTTATATCATGATATAAAATGGTTCAATTTAATAATTTATACACCTGAAAATTAGCACGGGTCCAAAGAAAGTGCGGGACCCACTGCGGTCGCATATGTTGCAGTGCCTAAGGCCTGCCCTGCAAAATAGC
>JADKLZ010084329.1:2332492-2342686 GCA_021533235.1 Biomphalaria straminea
GTGAGCTTACAAGAGTTCATGCTCTTGACACTTTTCGCATGTTGTATCATAAAAATCAGTCTCAAAAAAACAAGAAATATGGTTTATGACATTTTAAAGAGAAACGTCATAAATCATTCTCTGATTTATTTTATATTCTTAAAAGTGCAAGAAAATTAAATACTGAAAAAAAAAGTCTGCAACCGAATACTTTCTTCAAAATCAAATTTTATTTACTTTAAAACGTAAATTAAAACAAAACAGAGAAGAAAAAAAAGGTCTACGCCTAATAAACTTTTTGCATAAGAGTAAAAGTATAGAAGAGAGACGGAGAGACTATAAAAAGAAGAGAGGTAAACAAACAGAAGTTGTCTTGGTAGGAAAGTGAATTCTCAAGTTCAGTAACTCTTGTGTTGACTTTCTCATCTTGTCTCACGAAGATGCTCTGGAATGGGGCCAATGGTTCCTGGGCGTCTTTGAATGTAGGTGTGAGTGTGTGTGTGTGTGTGTGTGTGAGAGAGAGAGAGAGAGAGAGAGAGAGACAGACAGAGAGAGAAAGAGGGGGAGAAAGAGAGCAGGGGGGAATGAATGTGCATGGGGTTGGGGAAGGGGGGGGGGTTCTCCCACCTTAGTGTTGACTTGTACCTATGTCAGTATAACAGTTCTCTCTTAGTAAGCTGTTTTTTTTGTTTCTTTACTTTTATCTGTTACGTTAACGACTAAACAGAGGACACGACGTTACGGATCTAAGTAAACAGAGACTTTTCATAGGGTGGCATTACTCACGGTCAGTGGCGTAGCTAGGGTGGGGGGAGGAGGGGGGAGAATTTAAAAATGCCCCCGAGCCCCCACTTGAGGGGTGCCCCCCCAAATGAGTGTTTTTTCCATTGAAAATTTAATATCAAGCAACTGCAAGGGCCCCCTAAGAGGTCAAGCCCCCAGGGCCCCCAAACGATTGAAAATTTCTAGCTACGCCCCTGTTCACGGTTAGGACCTAACACACTTACACACACTCAATAGCATTCACGCACTTACCAACACGCTTTTGTTAATTAACTTTTTTTTCTGACATTCTAATTTTTTTTTTACATTTTATATTATGATTTAGTTTTTTTTTTTAATTCCTCGCCTTAATAGACTGGGACCATTTGTTAGTTAAGTCTTCAGCGCTGGCCTGTGACGTCGTGGGAAGTGGAGACCAATAGCTCGTTGCCACGTCATACTGATTTGTGACGTGGCGACGAGCTATTGGACACCGCCGCCTACAGGTTGTGACGTTGTAGGTCAGTGTTCAGGTCTTTTATGACGATAGGTCTTGGACAGGACCTACATCAAATCCCAGATTATCCCCCCCTCCCCACTTCCATGGACACATTTGGTGACTTAGGATAAGACGGTGGCCAGGTAATTTTGGTATTCTTTTGCCACGTACTATTTTCAGAATTATTGGTCTATGTACTTTTAGACTTTTTGGAAAGACAAAGGCTTAGCCCTCGGCACCAAAGTCAGACTGATGCGCTCCCTGGTCATGGCCACATTTCTATATGCTTGTGAGTCTTGGTCGCTGACTGCAGAGCTAGAGAGGAGGATCCTAGCAATGGAATTGAGATGCTACAGAAGGATCCTAGGCATCACATTTAATGACCGCATTACAAATTAAGAGATTAGTGACAGGGTTACTGCAGCGATCGGACCCCATGATGACCTGCTAACTACTGTGAAGAAATGAAAGCTTAAAATGTATGGCCATGTAACAAGATCGTCGGGACTCGCAAAGACCTTCCTCCAGGGAACAGTACCAGGAAAAAGAAGAAGAGGCAGACAGAGAAAGCGGTGGGAAGACAACATTAAAGAATGGACAGGCCTACCATTGAAAGAGGTTTTAAACAGGACAAAGGATAGAGAGGAATGGAGAAAGATGGTCTACAAGTCTTGCTAGGTGCCCCAACGGTCCACCAGACTAAGGGAAAGGTATCAGGTAACAGGTACTTTTAGACATTAGTTAATGTGTAAAAGAAAAAAAAATGAATCAGACTAATCAGTTTATTTGAAAAGCTCTGGAGGTGATCGCCTTTTACTCAAGTATTTCTTAAAATGACACTTCCTGGTATGTCGTTATTTTTGCAGCTACATAATAAGTGTCATTTGTACTGAAAGCCTTCGTGAAATAGAGAAATAGCTCAAACAAAGTGTTTTTTTTTTTATTTTTTGTCATTGGAGACCGATATGAATAGACAGAGAAACAAAATATGAAAAAAAAAATGAGAGAAGATAGAAGAGAGAGAGAGAGAAACAGAGAGAAAGAGAAGAGAAATAAGAATAACAACAAAAACAAGTATCTTAACAAAAACGACAATAAAACAAATAAATGGCAACAACAATGAAAACAACTAAATCAAGCAAAACATAATAATAATAAATAATAAAAATAATAAAAAAAACAATGATACAGTTACAAAAAAATCAACATTGACAACGAAAACAATGACACAGTTACAAACATCAACATATACAACAACAACAATGACACAGTTACAAACATCAACATTGACAACAACAACAATGACACAGTTACAAACATCAACATTGACAACAAAAACAATGACGTTCTCCACAATAACAAAAACAAAGAGAAGGTCAACAACAACAACAACGACAACAACAACGTCAACAACAAGACACAACAACGATAAGAAAAAAGACACCAACGTCTACCTTAACAACATCCACAAAAGTTTTTTCTTACCTCTTCTTGCAACATCTCCTTCTCTCTCATCCTCAGCTTGACGTCATCGGACACAGAGGGCGCCGTGGTGTCGATCCCAGCCAGAAGAAGCTTCCTCTCCATCATGCTGACCTTCTGCCTTTCCTCGGCCAGCAGCCGCTCCAGGGACTCGATCCTAACTTTTAATTTACCCTGCAGAGGACGGGCATAAGAAACCGGTCAGCTCATTACCATTTTCTTATATAAGCATTGAATGTTACAAAATAATATATGTGAATAATATGTGTATCCAAAATCTACTTTCCATCTACATAACGAGACTAGATTAAATATATTGGCCAGTAATATTATATAATTAGAATCTTGTTAATGAATTAAAACCACATATTAGCTTTTTAGTTAGTTTAAAATACAGCCACGGGAAACACTGTATTCCTCACTAATCTTCGGACTCGAAGACAAGCCTATTATTAGTTTAAAATGTTTAGTTTGAATCGAGACTTCGAATGCGGGAGTCAGTGATCTTTAGTTATTTCAATGTTAAAAGTTACACTTCGTAATGGCTGCGAATGTCGAGAGTAGGTGGTTATGGCTATTAGATAATTCCGAGTGTGAAAAAGAGGGAATAAAAAAAAATTATCATAAAAACTTATCATAAAAACTTATCATAAAATATTCATAGTTTGAGCCGCTAATTTAAGATTATGAAACTACGCCTGAGGGATCGATGGGAATGTCAGAAACTTGGCCCGCGGGCCCTATTTTGGGCATCACTGATTTAGACTATGAAATAATTATGTTGGAGGAAAAAACAACGAAGGACACATTACATCTGTGTTAGATTGTTGCTTCTGTCCCTTAGTTTTGATGCTCTATGCATTGACATAATTCAGCCCCTTACCAAATTTGTTCCGTTTACATTCAATATCATCTAGTTATGCAGTCTCTATTACACGATTAGAAAAGAAAATCTAGAAAGACAATGGCATTCCCCTCGACACCTCAATCAGACTGATGCGCTCCATGGCGACATTCTTATTTGTTTGCGAGTCTTGGACGCTGACTGCAGAGCTAGAGAGGAGGATCCTAGCAATGGAATTGAGATGCTACAGAAAGATCCTAAAAATCACATTTAAAGATCGCGTCAGACAGGTTTAATAAAGCGATTGGACTTCACGTTAACCTGCTAACTATTTTAAAAAAAACAACTATACGGCCATATTACATTGTCTTTGAGGGTCGCAAAGACCTTCTTTCTGGGAACAGTACCAGGAACAAGAACAAGAGGCAGACAGAGAGAGCGATGGGTAGACATCATTAAATAATGGACGGACCTGCCATTGAAAAACGTTCTATCCAAGTAAAAAAACAGAGTGGAATGGAGATAGAATGGCGACAAATCTTACATGGTGCCCCAACGATCCAACAGACTAAGGGATAGGCAAAGATGAAGGTGACAAACGAAAAAAATCATTATATATATATTTACAATAGTCAATATATTTAAAAACACAAAAACATCTAGAGTCAATATATTAACAAATACAAAAAACAGCTAGAGACAAGATATTTACAATCACAAAAACATCTAGAGTCAATATATTAACAAACACAGAAACATCTAAAGTCAATATATTAACAAACACAGAAACATCTAGAGTCAATATATTAACAAAATGAAAAACATTTAGAGTCAATATATTAGCAAACACAAAAACATCTAGAGTCAATATATTAACAAACACAAAAACATCTAGAGTCAATATATTAGCAAACACAAAAACATCTAGAGTCAATATATTAACAGGCACAGAAACATCTAGAGGCAATATATTAACAAACACAGAAACATCTAGAGTCAATATATTAACAGACACAGGAGCATCTAGAGTCAATATATTAACAGACACAGAAACATCTAGAGTCAATATATTAACAGACACAGGAACATCTAGAGTCAATATATTAGCAGACACAGAAACATCTAGAGTCAATATATTAACAGACACAGAAACATCTAGACAGGGCCGGTCTTAGGCCACTGCAACCTATGCCGTCGCAGTGGGCCCCGCGCTTTCATAGGCCCCGCGCTAATTCTGTGTAATTATTAAATTACAAAATCTATACGAAAAACTCCTGGAAATCTGAATTTAATTAAAATCTCATACAAATCTCCTGAAAAAAAGGAAAAAATTGTCATTTGTGGGTGTCTTTCTTTGCGGAAAGCGCCAATCATACGCGCGTTAAAAGAAAAAAAGCGTTGTCACCTTTCATGTTTCAAGTTCCAATAATGTATTTACTTTAGTAGTCACTGACATATAAATAACTATAGGTTGCAAGGTTCGTAAAGTAAGTTAATTTGATCGCAATTTTGTACTTAATTTGAATTTATTTTCTAATATAAATTCTTAATTCTCACTTATTATCCTAATTCCCACTCAGACTAGGCCCCGCGCAATCAGTTTCGCATTGGGCCCCGCAATCGTTTGGACCGGCCCTGCATCTAGAGTCAATATATTAACAGACACAGAAACTTCTAGAGTAAATATATTAACAGACACAGAAACATCTGGAGTCAATATATTAACAAACACAGAAACATCTTAGAGTCAATACATAAACAAACACAGAAACATCTAGAGTCAATATATTAACCTCTCGGAAGTCGGCGTAGTCCAGGACACAATTCCTTACCTCCCAGTCGCGCGTGATGACGCCCTCCTTGGCGGAGTGGGCGGTAAGGAACACTTCGTCGCTGCCCATGCTGGTGTCGCTCAGGGCCGACACCTGGCTGACGTTGCTGGCACTGCGGGCAGGGGAGTGGGTGGTGGTCTCCTGGACCCTGCGCTCCAGCTCTTCCTCAGCCGCCTCCGCTCTCTCGTTGATGATGTCGAGCAGGTTGCTGAGAAGCAGAAAGGAAAGAACATGCATTAATGCGTGACCAATCTTCATTGATGGCCTGAACACTAATCTGCAACGTCGCAACCTGTGGGCATCTTAGATCAACAGCTTATAGCCAAGTCACTAGTCTGTACGACCTGACAACCAGCTATTGGTCTCCACTGCCCACAAGGTTGCTACGTCACAGGCCAGGGTTGTGGCCTTCTATAATGATTCGTCTCGATAATTGAGACATAGGAAGCGAAATTATGGCAATCAGTGATGTAATGTACTGGTGTTAAACACTAGATCTAGATTTTATTGTATCTCATCAATCTTCTTTCAGAACTGTCACAATGCCTTTTCCTCTACTTCAGATTGATTGATGAATGATGTTATCAACTTTAACTTGAAGTGCTATAGGAAGCTGCTGCCTGAGTAGAAGAATGATCTTGTGTTGCCGGGGACTATGTCTTGAACTCACACAATATTGAATTATTACAATCTAGGAATCAAGTCAATAACTTCTCCGTGAAAATAAAATAACTTGGAACTTTAATTCAAATTTAACTTAAGTACAACTTATGTACAATGCAGATCAAACAATATGAAATAAAATCACAAAGGCTTATAAACAGAGCTCTAATAAAACATGACTTGCTCATAAGAAATTATTTTATCGACTGGCGTTCTTTCTAGCCCCGCCAATATCCTGGCGCTAGTTTTTAAGAAAAATGTCTAATTATTTTTAATCAACCAATAGATTTCAAATTCTAGAAAGACAAAGAAAAGCTATAAATAACTCCCTGGTAATTCCAGTTTAGAGAAGAACCCAGATTCTAGGTTTTTCCAAGTTTCCCTAGTAAATAAAAATAACATAGACAAACCCAGAATGACGTATGTGACAAGAACAAATGGCCTATCGGGGATGGAGCGATCCTGTTATTATTTATCATTCCTAATATCAATGCAAGTACTGCTGAGTGTTCCAGAATAATATTTCTGGCCTTTATTGGATTATAAGCTCTAATTTTATTTCGGTTGGTATACCAAATGATATCTGTTCTATGTATGCGAAAGTTTATGTGGTTTGAGATAAGAGTCTTTGTAATCACAATTATTTCCAAATAGGATCAATAACGTAATCTTAGTCTTTTTTTTTACACTAGTCCTAGTCTTAAAGAGATATAGTCAACTTCAATCATTGACATTGTCAATATTATATGAAATCCAATTGTGATTATGGGCACTAATTCTGATAATATATATTGTCAATTTAGATAGAATAACATTATATGATTTAAAAAATCTCTTATGGGGCAGAGATTGCCTCTTTAATGATCTCTGTTTAAAGAGCCCAATCCCGTATCAGATAATTTAATCACTCGTTTCCTTAAAGCCCAACTTTTCTTCTTTTGAAAGACCAAGGCTTATTACCACAAGGGAGCTCTTTAGTTGTGAATTTGAATCACCACTATTTTTATTGGGAATATAGGTACAGTGAAGTAATGTGCTGTGATTAGCAAACATGGGCTTTTAATCATGAAAGCAAACATGGGATTTTAATCGTGAAAGCAAACAAGGGCTTTTATCCGCAACACGATGAATATTCTTGGTTCTGATGTAGATCAGTTGGGGGAGGGGTCTTTCTCTTTGGTAATCCTCTAGAGCACTATTTACTTTGAACGAGAAAACAGCACATGGACTTCATGTCACTGACTAACACTGTGACCAACTGACCCAATTACACTGACCTCATGACACTGACTGATTGTCTGACCCCATGACACTTACTGACCCAATGACCCCATCACACTGACTGACCCAATGACCTCTTCACACTGACTGACCCAATGACCCCATCACACTGTCTGACCCAATGACCTCTTCACACTGACTGACTCACTGACCTCATGACACTGTTTTTATCGTGCAGCATATCCAACTCCTGGAGCAGCTCCATTTCCGTCCTCCTACTGTCCTCTTTTAACTCCCTGAGCTGCATCTTCAGATATTTGGTCTTACTCTGCAGCCTCTCTGTCAGACTCTCCCTCTCCCTGAGAGCATTCAGTAGCGCACCTGTTGATGGGAAAACACAATAAAACAAAATTACAAATACTTTTTTTCGTATTCTAAAGACTTCTACGTTAATTAAAATATATCGAGACGCAGAGAAGGCCTATACACTGACACTGTAACGTCACCACATTTGGGCAGTTTTGACCAATAGCTTGTTGCCACGTCACATATCTATACCACGTGGCTACGAGCGATTGGTATCGAGGCGATTCGTTTTTGAAGGCCTTTACACTCACACTGCAACGTCACAACCTGTAGGAAGCGAAGACAAATAGCTCTTTGCCACGTCACAGGTCTGTACCACGTGGCAAAAGGCTATAGGTCTTCACTGTCCTCGTCTATTACATTGAAGAGTAAGTGTTGAGCTGAAGAACGGAAACTGAAATTATGCGAGTCAAATTTTATTTCGTTTTCTTAATGACACTAATGTGACTTGTGTACTTTTGCTTTCATCCTGAATTTTTCTTTTACATTTTTCTCATAGTTTTAATTTGAGTTTATATTGTCGTATATTTCTATTTCAGTTTTCAGTTTTCAAATAAATTGATTTAACATTTTCTATAAAATCTTTTTTTTTTTTTGTTAACTGCTTTTAAATTTCTCTATTCTCTTTCATATTTATCGGTTCTAGCCACCTTAGTGTATATAACTATTTCCGTTAACGGAAATTCCTTATCCTTCCTGTAGTGATATGTAGGCTAATATATTTCATATCTTTTTCATGCATGTTTTTCCTTGCATCTCATTCTCGGTTAGCATACCCTAACTGTCCTGCCTAATAAATGTATGCTGTTTATTATCAAGACATATACCCATCACCTGTTGTATATTTTTGTTTCATATTTTGTCTCATTTTTTTTTCTACTAAATAGCTGTAAGTGGCAGCATAATTAGGGTAATTAGTAAATAATATTCACAGGGGAAAATAGTGAGCTCTCCCCATTTTTCAATAGTAAAAAACTAAACAAAGTTATCTTTGTTTTTCGCCAAATTTTGAGATAATTCTTCGACCGAGAATTTCGGGAATGTGTTGAGTTGTCATTCCCTAAAAGATTGTTAGAGGCTTATTGTAATGTTGAAAATGGAATGTTGAGAGTATGGATAGACAGATACATCGATATAATTAGCTCATAATAGACAACCATATCCGCTGGCCAGACAAGATCTCGAATGAGGAACTGTGGCAAAGAACAAAACAGCAGCCCATTGAAATAGATATCCTTCAGAGACGCTGGAGATGGATAGGTCACACCCTGCGCAAGTCGGCATCCAACATAACAAGGCAAGCCCTAACCTGGAACCCCAAGGAAAGAGGAATAGAGGACGGCCCAGGAACACATGGCGCCGCGATCTGGAAACAGAAGCCAAATAGATGGGCAAGACATGGGATCAGTTGGAGAGACTCGCCCAGAACCGAGATGCCTGGAGAAAGCTGGTTGGTGGCCTATGCCCCAGTAGGGACCACAGGCTGAGATGAGATGAGATGATGAGACAACCATATAACTGTGTCTATGTTTTGTACACTCTGCAGATTGTGAGGAGACTGCTATGTAGACCATAACATACTATCATTCTAGACAAGCTGATTGGTAAGATCCGAGTGTTTACTAGGATTTTTCATTTCGGCATCTTTAGCACTCTTCTTTCGTCCACCCAGGTCTAATGGGTGCCTCACATTAGTTGGGCGGTTGGTCATTGTGCTGGCCACATAGCACCCTCGCTAACTGTGGGCCACAGAAACACGTGACTTTTACATCATCTGCCCAGTAAGTAGGAGAACCAATCAGAGCAGACAATGTATGACAGTACTAGAAGTAGAATTGTATCAGCACTTAATTCAATCAGAGCAGACAATGTATGACAGTACTAGAAGTAGAATTGTATCAGCACTTAATTCACACTTGTATTTCTGCTTAGAGTTTTACTGCAGTCTAGTATATATACTGTATGCTAATGTAAAAAAAAGGTATTTATATAGTTTGTCTGCTGTAACAAGAAGCAAGTGTGTGTCTGTCTGTGTGTGTGTGTGAGTGAGAGAGACTGTGAGAGAAAGAGAGACTGAGAGAGAGACTGAGAGAGAGACTGAGAGAGAGATTGAGAAAGAGAGACAGAGAGAGAGAGAGACTGCGAGAGACTAAGAGAGAGAGACTAAGAGAGAGAGAGACTGAGAGAGAGACTGAGCGAGAGAGAGACTGAGAGAGAGACTGAGCGAGAGAGAGACTGAGAGAGAGATTGAGAAAGAGAGACAGAGAGAGAGACACAGAGAAAGACTAAGAGAGGGAGAGAGACTGAGAGAGAGAGACTGAGAGAGAGAGAGACTGCGAGAGACTAAGAGAGAGAGACTAAGAGAGAGAATAACTGAGAGAGAGACTGAGCGAGAGAGAGACTGAGAGAGAGACAGAGAGAGACACACAGAGAAAGACTAAGAGAGGGAGAGAAACTGAGAGAGAGACTGAGAGAGAGAGAGAGACTGAGAGAGATTGAGAGAGAGACTGAGAGAGAGAGACTGAGCGAGAGAGAGACTGAGAGAG
>JADKLZ010084329.1:2354995-2367892 GCA_021533235.1 Biomphalaria straminea
AATCTCTAGGTACTCCCATGCTCACGTATGCATCCTTTTATCGAGGTCAAGGCCGAGCTCTCTTTTTTTTTTCTTTTGTATATATACTTGTTAAATGTCGAGGTCCTTCGTTTGTAAGCAGAGCTATTTAGATCTAGATATTTGTGCATTGGCTTATCTGCCTTGGTACATGGCAACATTAAGTCGTGTGACTTGTTATTTATGAATGATACTATAAGTTCAACTCCAAAAGCTTTTTTGTTTAATTCGGACACTACATGGAGGAGATCAGTGGAGCTCTAAATATACGGCTCTCTGGATTGGCCTTCGATACTCTTCTAGATTTGGGCAGTGAGTCTGAACGAGGAACATTCATACGATGACAGAATAATGCGGTCAGTTTGTTAGTGACTCCGGACGGCGTTTGAGTTTCTTAGTTTATCAAATATGGGGATGGCTGCCTGGTAGCGTGGTTTGCTCTCTGGACTATTGTCTCAATGGTCTTGGGTTCTAACCATGTTGACTGCCCTCCCTTGGCTTGGTTTGGGCTATGATGTTATAATTTTAGTGACAATCTGAGGCACATAAAGCTAAACAACCAAGAGGGTTTCGAGTTTTACATTTAAATCCCCCTCTAATATAAAAAAAATGCAAACGACAAATTCCCAAATTCCAAGAGCACATCTAAGGAAGATTTTGATTTTAAACCTCCTCCAAAATTTACGATAAACTTCTCTTCAATTAAAAAAGCAAATTACACATTCAAAATTCTATGAGCGTAGCCAAAGTGGTTTTGAGTTTAAACCCCCCATACCAGGGGGTTTTACATTTAAATCCCCCTCTTCTATTAACCCACCTTCAGCGGGGTTCGAATGTTATAAAATACGTCTTCAATATAAACAAGATTACAAAGAGAGTTTGTGTGATACACAAACTCAGAGGCGGCCCCCGTCGGAGTCAGATCCCTGTCAGATCCGCCAATTCGCAAGATGTTTCGGATGTTCTTTCAAAGTTGAAAATAATTAACTTCTCGCTGGACGACGGAGGATGGCGAGCAGGGTATAAACCTGCCTTATCTTGATGTTTGCGCACTAGACTGTAGTTCGGATTTAATAATAATAATAATAATAATAATAATCTTTATTGTCCATAAGGAAATTTGTCTTACAATTTGTGCATTATACCAAACAAAACATTATAACTATAAAGAGAAACAGAATGTTCATTCACACCAGACTCACACACAATTTACATGTCAAAAGTTTACATCAGATTGTTACTGTTTAATGATTTGATTGCCAGAGGAACAAAAGAGTTTTTGTGTCTGTTTGTCTTTGCTATCGGTGTCTTATATCTCTTTTGTGATGGTAAAATCACAAAATCCTGTCCCAAAGGGTGATTTTTTATTTCTAGAATCTTTTTAGATTTTGTAAGGATATTTGTATCAAACAGCTGTCCAAGGGGGGTTTGCTTTTTGCCAATGACTTTACCAGCAGCATTTAGGATTCTCTGGAGTTTATTTTTATTCTTAGTGCTTAGATTGCCATACCAGGCAGTGATATTAAAATGTAAAATATTGCCGATGTGAGCGTGATAAAACATAGCTAAGACCTTTTCGCTAACATTAAAAGATGACAGTTTTCTTAGTTATCGTTGGTCCCTGGCTCAATTACTGCATGCTCCCATCCCCTCCTGTGGAATGTTTGAAATAGGAAGTAACCTATCTTTAACTCTGAAGAAACAATCGAAACATGTAAAACAGACACATAACCCGGGAGCGTCGAGATAATCAGTTCAGCACGCTAACTGGTTACAAACTAATAGCCTGATATATACAATATGGCACACGAGCGATTTTAAATAATCTATCATCATTGATCTGTAGAGATGTAGATGTACATAAACTAAACTTCTGATTTAGCACTCTTAATATATATCTTATTAATTATTATTATTAATAATTTGGATGTAATTTAGATAAAATTTAGGTAAAATTAAAATAAAAAGCCCAGATAATCAATAGAATGAATGCAATATTAAATTTAAAAATAGGAGATTAGTTTTATTTTATTATAACATTTCAATGTAGATCTAGACATAAACATCCGGAACAATCTATTATAGATATTTTAAACTATCGCAATATTTCTGAATGAACAGTAAAGGTTAAATCATATTTTCAAAAGCCTTTAGTTGTTTTTTTTTTATCTAACCGTGACGGACAGATTAACCAACAGTTAAAACGCACAAAAATATGCTTCTTTCATTCTAATGGGGGCAATAAAAAAACATTTTTTTTTAATCTGATTTTTAAAAAAGTTTAAGAAATTAGTTTAGAATCATGTCATGTCCGGGCTTTACGCTATTACACGAATGTCGCTGCTGAAAGTTCTTTTTAAAAAATTATATCAAAGATAAACTATAGATCTTATTTAGTGCCCCAGCGCTCAAAATATACATCTTCCGTGCTTTGATCTCTCAACGTTAGCCTTGTAGAGCCGATGTTCAAGGCAACTGCCACACCTGTTTGATGAGTTGATTACTGAGATAGTAGATACCCATAAGTTATAATGTTGTGTAGTGTGCAGTTGTATGCAGTTAATTGTCGTAAATTAGATTTCATTTATATTGCATACTAATTAGGTTTTTTCTCTTTGAATACTGCTTGCATAAAATATTTTTAAAAATTATATTTTGAGCTTTTAGAAAAAAAAAAAGTAACCTATGCATCAGAACTTTGAATGATCTATATTATCGTGATGTCAGATTTTCATTTTCTCTTCTACTTTCTGAGCACTAAGCGGGACGGACGGACAGACAGACAGACAGACAGACGGTCAGACAGACAGACGGACAGACAGGCCACACAAAACTAATAGCGTCTTTTCCCCTTTCGGGGGCCGCTAAAAATCAAATTACACACTCAAAATGCTATGAGCATAGACAAATGGGTTTTGAGTTTAAAACTCCCTTCAGCGAGGTTTGAAGCTGAAAAATACCTCCTCAACATAAAGAAAGCAAATTACACTCTCTAAATTCTATGAGCGTAGCCAAAGGGGCTTTGAAGCTAAAAAAAAACCTCTTCAATATAAAAAAAACGAAATTACGCAGTCAAAATGCTTTGAGCGTAGCCAGGCCACGGGAGTTTTGAGTTTCAATTTCCCTACAGTGGAGTTTGATGACAAAAATACCTTTTTAATACAAAAAAGCAAATTACACTCTAAAATACTTTGAGCGTAGCCAAATCAATGAGGGGTTTTGAATTGAAACCCTTCCCTCAGATGGCTTTTTTTTTTTAAGTTTACAACCCCTGCAGATGGTTTTGAGTTTAAAATCCCCCTAAAGAGCGTTTTGAGGTTAAAAGTCTCTCTCTTCAATATTATTCTAATGGAAACTACAGTCACCAAATTCTATGACCGTGGCTAAATGGGGTTTTGAATAAAATAAAAAAAATAACTCCAGAGATTTTTTGTAGCCAACAGATGATTTTGACGATAAAACGTCCCCTTACGATATAAAATATAAAGCAAAATAATCACCTAATTCCAAGAGTGTAGTTAAGAGAGGCTACAAATCTCTACCAGTGGCTTGGCTCCGTTAATAAAGTGCAATGAATAGTCATCTTCAGAAATTGAAAAACACTAAATGTGGCTCAACAAAGAGGGATAAGACTGATTATAGGAGTCAGTTATAGGTCTTAACGGGTCTAAATCAAGGAAATCCTATGCCGAACTGGGAGTCGACCCGTTAGTAAGGTTGTGACAGAGCGTCGCATGAGGTTTGTGAAACATGTTCTTCGACAAAATGAAATACGCATAATAAGAGTTGCGATGACATCCTAGTACAACTTGGCGCCACATTTTCATGGAGGTCCTCGGAGCAGGTAGGAAGAGGCTTCAGACATTGCCAGTGACAGATTTTAGTGGCAATAGTCTAAGTCAGTAAGAATAGCACATTAGGTTTGTACCCATCTGCGGGCGCCCATGCCTTCATGCACTAACTAAGATTAATCCATTACATGTATCAGGCAGTGTTCAGTAGGGTCTGCCGGTCTTCGTACAGAGCGAGACCCAGCATGCACCAGCTCTAGTCGTATCTTTGAAAGGGTTTCTGGGAACCCTTCATTCGTAGAGGATGTGTTTTACGGTTCCGTCTTCAGTCTGGCAGTTTGGACATCTGGGATAGTGATTCTCCTGGATCCTTGCGAAGTAAGCTCTAATCGGACAGTGTCCAGTGCGGAATCGTGCCAAAGTTGCTTGCTCCTTTCTGTCTAGCTGCCACCACTCGTGATGTATTCCCCAACCAATCCCATAGTCAGTCGAGACAGTTTACCGGGGTGTGACCGTTGACGCATGCAGACATCTGCTTGGAGCCACAGGTGAGAGCTGAGATCTGAGTGGAGACCAAGGTCAATGAGCTGCTCTGAGAGGTACTACTCCTTCTACAAAACCCCATACACCCCAAACCAGGTGAGGGTTAGCCAGAGCTAGTATCTGGCGAAACTATGGTTTCTGTCCACCACCAGCATGTAAAGTCTAGTTGCGGCTGTATGGCGCTCAAGTCGAAATTGAACTACCAGGGCCATCAGACGTCACCTAGCAAACGCTGTGGAGCGTTTTGGAACACTGTGGGACATGTAGAGCACACTGGTCATCCACTGCACCCCAAACCAGCTCCATTTGTCTGGACTCTGTTCTGCCACTTGATCCAGCTGACAAGGGGCGAGAGAGTGAGGCTGATGCAGCGCAAATCTCCCTCCCTTCAATAAATTTTCATCGCGCAAGCCGCATTCTTATCTCCCATAGTGTCTCTTTATCTATTTCGTGACGCAATCTTTTACACATACCAAGAAATAAAGCGCGAGAGAGGTTTATATTGTTAAATTTATCTCTTCGCTTTGACCCGCCTGAAAAGTTTCTGTTAAAATCAAACTTCATCTTATCAGATAAGAAGTAGAGAGATGAATATAAATGGGATTTCATTACAAACAGCTGAACCAGATACACTACTGACATTTAGATGTCAGGTTAGAAGGTAAACTTAGGCGATCGTTTTACGTTGAATGAAATTGATAGTCCTTGTGGTACCTTGTTTTCCTAAGGTAACATCTTTAATAGTTTGAGCTTCAACATCTTTACCTGGTTTACTGACCTCAGAATGAAATGAAAAAATAAAATATTCTCAATTCTCCATGCTTTGAGTAGGCAAACAATCTCATGTAAAATCGATTAAAACATATTGCTCACGAATGTGTTATGCTTCGATGTATGTGTTGTGGAGTGCAGAGTGTATGTTTATAATATAACCACAAGAAAAAGGGGAGCGAATGGTTTTGGTTGTGTAAGCATAAGCGTTTCTGATGAAACCATGAGGTGGTCTGTCGTAATGTCAGTGAAATAAAAGTACGGGTGAGGACGCTGAAGAAGAGAAGAACCAGAGACATAAAGACGTGCATTTGTAGTCAGATTTTGTTTTGTCTATCATTTCCTTTGTGTAACTGCTATATCTCATCTCAAGTTGAATTATTGTACCTTTATAAATATCATTTATATTCAAGGTTGTTGAAAGCTTTTTAAATATATTTCATCAATAATTTAATACCCCTTCATAGGTTTAGTTTTTAAGAGACAAAAATTACACACACCAAATAACAAACGACGTGAGGGGTTTTATACAATGAATTATAAATACTATTATCATTTAATTACACTTTCAGCCGGGTAGTTCTTGGTTGGAAATGGCTGCATATAATTTTATAATCGCTTTAGCTAGGTTACAGTTTTAGCGAGTATCACGACCAATGACACACGAATAACAGAATCAGTGACAAATCGGTTAATGATTACTGGCTCAACAAAGATGACTGAGCGAATACTATAAGCTACTATTACAGATTTTGATTTCTTTCATGATTTTTTACGAAGCTTATATCAACTCAGTCCGTCTGTCTGTCCGTCTGTCTGTCTGTCTGTCCTTGTAAACGTTATTTCAACCACTTCACATTCTCGGATCAAAATTACCACAGTTAGTCATTGAGAGGGATGCCAACACATGGATTAATATAATAAAAATAACCTTTAAGCTAATTAATTACTAATAATTACTTTTATATATATAAATGAGAGGTTAACCGTGCAGGATTGAGATTTATGTCAATAATTGTGCGGTTCTTCTCACTATGTAGAGGGGCTTTTTTTTATTAGAATTACTTCCGACTGAAATACATTTTCATCATGTACTTTTCACTAAAGTACTTTTCCCTGATGTACTTTTTCATAGTTAACTTTTCCCCTTTGCACTTTTCCGTCGTGCACCTTTCCTGAAGTGAGCGCTGCTAGTGAAATTATATTCAGCTCGTGGCTGTTATCACTGAATCTTAGTCATCTTCAGGACTCGTTCTTCTGTAATCTAGTGCATGACTGTACCGACTCAATCAATTATTTAATTACTAAGGGTCGCGGGTCACCATGAGACTCACATATGAACTGTATACAACAACAGTATAAAAAAAAATCCCGATTTCGATGGGTGGGACATGCACTCAGTATGCCAGAAAATCGACTTAAAAACGACTTATTTATTGGGAGCTTTGTGCAGGAAATCGCTCTATAGGTGTTGGGGTGATTCGACACAGCGCTACAAAACATACTTAAGAGTACTCTCAAGGAGTGTGATATTGATATTCACGGGTGGGATATAATAGCTCTCGATCGGTCCTCGAGGCAAAAGAGAGTGTCTAGCATGAAAGAACTTAGTACCAACAAAAACGTTGATATAAGAAACGCCGCGCAAGTTACTTTGCCTCACCGTGGCGCCGGCGTGGAAACGGCTCACTAGGGGAGGTGAGCTAGGCGAAAAAAGTAACAAACAGGACCCCCGTGGGGGTGCCTACGGGAGAGACGAGAGTCTGCCCATTGCACTGAGCGGGGTTGTAAGAAAGCTCCCACAGACCGTCACCAAATCCATGCGCTGTTCCTCAAGGGACCGTCTCAATGGCGAATCCTGCACAGTTAGCTTGGTACAATGAAGGAACATGTTGGTGGCCCCCGTGCTACTTGGCCTTCGGCTATGATTTCTAGTCCATGAGCCGGAGTGTCATTGGTATCGGAAATAGCATTGCCCTATAGACATTGACTTGGGTCCCTCCCAGACAGGCCTGTGGTCCGCAGGTTGTTTTTTTTTTTTACTGTTTGGTCTTTTGTTCTTGGATGAGAGCATCAGACAGGTTTTTTTTCAAACTTAGTGCTCGAAGAGCTTCGGCTCAGCACTTATGACTATCCAGCGATATAAGAAACAGTCCCTATCTGCAGCAGACCCAACATGCTCATATGTGTGGCTGGCTTTTTACAAAGAGTATTGGACTTGACAGCCATCCAGGAGGTCAATGAGAAATGTGCATGTCTTCGACGTCGAAGGAGGTAGCTGTGTACAATTCTTATAATAGGCCTTTAGATCTAGACTTAGAAAATGTGCAAAATGTTCCTGAACATGAATTTATTAAACGCCTACATGCGGAAATATTTTGTCATTCTCTGGGCAAATATAAATTTCTTTATTTATTTTTTACTTTAAAACTCGGTGTGGTCAATTATTATTTCCAAAGATATACAGCCACTGTTTATTTTCTTGGAAAATCGTTAGAGCCGTTTTCGAGATGCGCGTCCAGGTTTTTTTAGTTCACGCAGTTTCTACGAAGATACGAGTTGAATAAAGGTGTTTTAAAAAAAATAATTTCTTCTCTCTGAACCTGATAACGTTTTGTAAGAGCTTTGGTCTTAACAAATTAAGATATAAAAATAATATTTTCCTCCCCCCCCCAACTCCTCCCACCCCCACCCATCCGCCAATGTATAACGTCAGAGTATTTAAAATTCTAGTTTGATAGTGTATTTGCAATTCGTTATCAAAGACAGTAGTCTAGACTAGTCTAGTCGGTGCGTGAATAATAATAACCGCTAAACCAGCTCGAAATTATATTCCCAAAGATATACATTAAATGTCAAATTTTAGAAAAATCGTAAGAGCCAATTTAGAGATCCGTGTGTATTCATCCATCAGGGTTTTTTTTATTTTTTGAGTTTGCAAGCTATAAAGACGAAGTGTAAAAAAAAAAGTCTTCGTAACTCTGTTATGATGTACCTTCTTTTTTTTTTTTTTGGGGGGGGGGGGTGGAATTAGTTCCTAATGATTAATCAGACCAAACGGTTTATGCACCACAGTTAAGACGCCACTAGGCAGGGGCGCCTCTTAACTTCCTCCCTCCCATCCAACACTCACACTAACATAGTATCCACCCCTCTCCCCTTTCTTATATCTGCCTATTACACCGCCTCTGTCTAAACTCTAGACTCCTCTATTTTGGATACAGTTAGCTTTAAGACAGACATTGTGAATTGTGTGTATATATATATATAGTATAATATACTATATATATATTCAGAAAATAGCAAAAAAGCAAATATATATAAATATATGTATATGTAAAATCTTGTTGCTTTTAAATTTAATGTTGAAGGTGAGGTGTGCAAGAGTTGGAGCATTGCCTAGCACGTGATCTGACGTAACCGAAATTAAAACGAGGCAACAGAGTGCAGTAGTTAGTAGCAAGTTGCAACTAGCAAGCTACTTATAGAGTTGTTGTTTGTTGGGTTTTCTTTTTTTTTGGGGGGGGTATTTATTTTGTTTGAAGTAATATCAGCCCTCGTGCGCTTCCTCCGTGAAAGAATATGTGTTACCATGGTAACCGAAGATAACCCCCTTTTTTTAAAGCTGTGAATGTTTTTGCGGTGATAAAGAAACTAGAGCACGCTCGCACAAACGCAAATACAAGAAGAGAGCAAGAGAGAGACAGTGAGAGAGACAGAGAGAGAGAGAGACAGGCGGAGAGATAGAGACACAGAGAGAGAGAGAGAGAGAGAGAGAGAAAGACAGAGAGAGAGACTGAGTACTGTTAAAGATGTAGGTAGAAAGAAGGCACGTATAGCGATCTAATCATATGGTGTTGAGAGTTGTGCCGCTTGAGCATTGGAAGACGTCAGGCTACAAGGAGTTGAGCTCAATATGGTCCACGACCAAGAAGATTTTCACCAAAAAGAGAAAGGTTAAGCAAGATAAAGGCGAATATTTTAAAGTATTAAATGTGACAAACGGGCATTCAAACAGCACAAATACAATAACGCTATTTTCGTATGGGGGGCCTCTAAAACCTGGAATAAACCATTAAATTGTGATAGAGCGATGCGAAGTAAAATTATGAATTTAACGGAGTGATGTTAGCGAAAATTATTTTATTATTATTATTGCTATGATTACTACTATTATTATTATTATTACTATTATTAATATTATTATTATTATTATAATAAACGAACGAGTATTCTTTCTCTGCGCTGATAGGGTCGAGTTTCGAGTTAACCGTTACCACCGAGTAATTTTCTGATTATTATTATTATGTTCGAAAAGAACGAGTGTTCATTCTCTGGCGCAGCCAGGGTCGAGTTTCATTAAAGGGAGACAAAAATTCATCGTATTCCCTTTATTATTATTATTGTACATTGACTCCTGCTTTGGTAAAATTGTAGATGCCGACATATTCAGTGTTTTATATTTTTTTATTTTCTGTGACTAAGGAAAGGTCTTACATTCCAGTATTTAAAATTGTGGCCGTTCTCATGGGCAAATGTTGCAATATATTAATTATATTAAATGATTTTACAATAAAGAGATAAGAATAAAGTTTAAAATAGTAATATTAAGGAATATAGGGAGCCCTATAAATAATATCATAAGCGCCATCACTGCCACAGCGTAAAGAAGCTGTCATCGTGACTCTGAAAGAGAGGGTTGAATGACTCAAGAAAGCTCTTATTGAAAACAGACAAAAAGAAAATTTAAATAGAGCCCCGGCGGACTTCCGCTTTGTCTGCATTAGTGATGAAAAAATATGTAGGTCGTCACTGGGTCTGCCTTGCCACATGAACTACTGTATTGATGCTTAATCTTAGGAACTGAAACCATTTAATTAATTATTTATATTAACTCTTTCTCTCCGTAATTATTTACGACATTCTGGTGGAATCAACGTTGGTATCGTCAGTTAGGAGAGAAAGAGTTAAGTCACTCTCACCGAATTAGCTAATTAAAGTGCAGTGTCTAAACTTTCATGTCAGTCTTATATACTATTGGACAATTTTTAGAGATCAGAAAAAATGAGGCAGCCAAAACAGCGTAGGATAATCTCATAAGCATTAGTGTTGAAGTTGATGCTTAAAAACATGAGACCTCATTGGAAAGTCCATAGAAAGAGAACTACATTCATAATTTGGTTATCAGCATCATCAAACTTCATTTGAGTGAGGGTTTGAGAGGTTCAAATCCTCTCTTGCAAAAGCCCTGGACAGAAACCCTGCTGTCTTGCGCAGTGCATAAATGTCTCCATACAGGTATAGAATTTGTGGTTTCCCAGACCTGTCGAGACGGAGATCAGCAAGTCTGGGGCAGTCAAACAGAATATGCGGCACGGTTTCCTCTTCTTCCCCGCAGCGGGGGCACCGTGAATCGAAATTTGATCATAGCCTTGAGAAATATGAGTCAACATAATGCTGTAATAGCATGCTCTGGCCTGGACAGGCACCACAACGTGAAAGTGCGGACAGGGCGCCTCGTGCACTCCCTGACTCCACTTTCATGGATTAAACCCATGACTTGGAAGATGGTTAATTAAGACATAAAGGTCAAACTAAAAAAAAAGAAATAAAGATCTGCCAAGATCAAGACATAGAGTACTCTATTTACTATTAAATTAAAGGCTGACACAAAAATAAATAAATACTTACTGATTTCGTCATCCATGTCTAGAACCTTCTCCATTAGCTCCACTCTAGACTCCTCGCCGGAAATAGCTACTTTCGATTTAAATTCCGGATAGTCCAAAAGAATTGACCGTGGCATCGGCTCGTCATCACTGTCTATCCTGCGTCGTGACACGCTGGCCTCTGACTCTTCGTCACTGTCTCTGTCGTAGTCGCTGTTGCTGCCCCCGCCCCCTCCTCCTCCTTTGGCGCCCTCCGTCTTGGCCCCAGCCTTCTCCATATGGCCCTTGGACTCGGTCCTAACGTTGTGATCAAGTGAGAGAGGATGTTGTTGCTGTGAGTAGAGTTCTTTGGCCCCGGGTTCAGCTCCGAGCGCTCGTAATCCTTCGTCGGCGCCTCTCAGGGGATACTCGCGTGTCGAGGAGACCTCCGTTATGCTGAACGTGGCGTCGATTCTCAGCTCCCCTCCTAAGTCTCCCGGCACCCCTCGCGTGGACGGCGAAGAGGGCGCTGCTGGGCTCACGAGTAACGGTTTCGCGTACTCACGTTTCTCGCTACTTATTTCCACTGCGCTCCCCTCCACCGGCGACTCCACCGTTATCCCTTTCCTCTCCGCATTCTCAACCTGAGTCTTCTGCTGCTGTGCACGTGACTTTGTCTCCTCTTGTCTATTGGTTTGTTCTGAATCGGCGCGTGCCGCCAGGATTCCCGGTCCAAAAAGCGGAATCCCGGGAATGCCAAGTTTACCTGTGGATAGACAGAACGTAAGGAGTGAGTGTAAAATATAAAAAGTCTAAAGATAGATAGACAAATATATAAAAAGAAAGATAAGACTTGTGGATAGGGGTGCAAACGGAAAAAAACAAGAGGGTGCAACTTTCAAGGGAGTGAAGCGACAGGTAAGGGAGAGAATAGAGTCACAGAAATGCTGTCGTGACCTGGCTGAAGCACATAATGTAGTGGAGAGACGGGGTGGGGGTCCAGAAGTAGAAGGGATGACAAGCTTCCAGCATTTGTTGCATTAGTAGTCACTGACTATTGCAACATTTGTTGCAGCAGTCGTCATTGACTATTGGAACATTTGCTGTAGCAGTAGTCACTGACTATTGGAACATATTTAGCAGCAGTAGACACTGACTATTTTAGACTTACTTGCAGCAAAAGTCACAAACTATCGGAGCCTTGGTTGTAGAAACAGCCACGGATCAAAGTGAATTACTGATTATGCACAATTGGGTTGCAACATGCTACCATTAACTTGAAATAGGATTCTGACCCACAGTTTAGACAATCAAAACACGTCAATGGCTTTAATATTCCTTGTATAAGTGCAGATCCGGAGAAGGGGGGTCTCTGAGTTTACGTGATAACACAAACTCTCTTTGTAATTTTTTAATGGAATGTACATCTATGTAAATTTATATTAAGATACTTTCTTTGAAATTCAAATTTACATTGATATTAAGATACTTTTTTTTAGGAAAACCCAAAAGCAATTTGATATTAACTCTTTCCCTCCTAACTGACGATACCATCGTTGTTTTCATTTAAATGTGGTAAATAATTACGGAGAGAAGGAGTTAAGATACTGTTTTACGGAAAACCAAAAATGTACTGACTTTCCGATATTTCTGCTTGCGTAAAATAAATGTTAATTATTTATTAAGATTTTTTTTAAAGGCAGGGAGAGGGAAAACCAAATGTACATTGGTTCTTACATATTATCAAAATCTTTATTTTTCTTCTCCCTCTAAAGCGTCTAGCATTTCGTACCTAGAAAGTTTGATAGCACTACGAATCGATGAGTTGAAAGAAATGTGGAGATAATGTCTGTTACAGCCATGGCTCAACTTTCCCAAAGTGTATTCTGTGATTCGTTGAAACACGGATAGTGCTTGGCACAGCTTCAAACATTTAGGGGGCGACAAGATGCAAGTGTTAGGTAACTTTTTTTTTACAGACCAAAGATAATAAAATTGGCTTCAAATAAAAAAAAAGCCTGGAAATAAAATGAAATAAAATTTTGAAAGCACCGTTCACTAGTCCCCCCCTCTCTCTCCATAAGGATGTTTTACTTAAAGGTGTGCTCTATGAGTTGTGGTGTCAG
>JADKLZ010084329.1:2372383-2383323 GCA_021533235.1 Biomphalaria straminea
TCACCTGCAATTCCTAACTTCTTGCAGCTTACTAGCTGCCTTCAATTCCAATAGATGATGTCACTACGTTACCTGTTAGAACACTTAAGTTCCTCATTTAGACCTTATGGCTATATGGCTGTGGTCTATAGTGTAAAGGTCCAAGGATCCAGAAAATAAAAATCCCAGTCTTCACCAGGATTCGAACCCGCGACCCCCGGTTCAGAAGCCAAGCGCTTTATCGCTCAACCACAGCGCCTCCAGTTAGAACAGTGGTAGATAAAAGTAACTTTTTCCTTTCAGACCTCGTGATCTACAAGGCAAATGATGTTAAGGTCATTTATTTCTTTGGGCAACCTTTAACGAGCAGGGTGTGATGCGGCCAGCACAATGACACCTTAACTCTACCCAACTTAAGTCAGGTACCATTAGAGTTGGGTGTACTCAGTAAAAATTAAATTTCCCTTTTCAGACCTTGTGGTCTATAGGGCAGATGATGTAAAGATCATCTGATTCTGTGGCCTACGGTTAACGAGGGTGTCATGTGGTCAACACAACGACCAACCGCCTTTACTTTTCCGCAACTAATTTCAGGTACTTATTAGAGTATTCGAACCCGGGACCCCCGGCTCAGAAGCCAAGCGCTTTAACCACTCAGCCACCACAGGGTGATCTCAGGGGTGGTCTAAAAATCCCGAAATTCATAATTCCAGTTTTCATGAGACTCGAACCCAGGACCCCAGTTTTAGAAGCCAAGCGCTTAGAAACTCAGACATCTTGTGGTGTCCTACCTATTTTTAGCTTGAGATCGACACGTCTCTTCTCTAAACTGACGAATCCAATGTGATTAAGTCTTTGCGGCTATATTTGTATTATATATTAGTTTGAAAGCACCATGCTATGGGCCGGAAATGGCCCGCAGGCCGAAGTTTGGGAGTCTAAAAATCACTTTTTTAAATATTGTAAAGTTATGTGGAAAAGCTGAAGTTTAATATAGATTGCGACGTTGACAGTCATACTACAAGCTCGTGACGCTTTTAAATACATAGAAAAACATAGTACAGGACGAGAATTGTTGGCATAATGTTTAACCTTTGCGTCGAAACATAAAATACATCAAATAAAAAAAAAAGTTGAGGAAAGAGGTAATGCAAATTGTTAACTAATAAAGATAAATATTGAACAGGTGGTCGTAAAAGTTCTTGATGAAAGAAGAGGATCGAGTGGTTTTGGGGTTGAGAAAGAGAGCGAGAGAGAGAGAGAGAGAAGGAGAGGGTAAGTTAGGAGGTGAGAGAGAGAGAGAGAGAGAGAGAAAGAAGGAGAGGGAGTGATATGAAGCAAGATAGAGTGAGAGAGAGGGAGAGAAGGAGAGAGAGAGAACATGAGAGAAGCATAAGATGGAGAGAGGAAGCTAGTGATATTAAAAAAAACAATTTTGTAAAAGTGTTCATTCAATACTATTTTCCAGGCTATGGTAAATATCATATCACTATATTGACGTCTGAAATTACTCTTAGCATTTACAATATTATGCCAGCGCCTTAACATTCATATATATATATATGATATTATATTATATATATATAACCCTTTTAAAATAAAAATTATGAGATCTGTATCAGTAGCGGCCTTAGGGGGTGGCAAGTGGGGCAACCACCCCAGGCCCCGCGCTTAAGGGGGCCCCGCGATCGGAGATTTCATTGTCACAAACGTGATCACTTATCATTTTCGTTTTAAAATCCGATAAGACGTCGATGTTTAAGTGTTTTATAGGCTACTGTGCATAGACATCGAGTGACCATGGGAGTATTTATTAAAAACTTTTTTAACTTGAAAGAAAAATCTTTCATGCAGAACAATTACAATACACTATACAGTGCACTTTAAGCGGCCAATAATACCTACGTAATGTTCTATGTTTTTGTAACAAAAAAAAGGCCCCACAGCGTTAGAGGCGGACATACTAATTGTTATTGTTACAGCATTAGAGACGGATTAGCCCGTTAGAGTGATGTGGCAGTTGTACGGTATATATAGTCTACCCTTACGGCTCAGGGCCCCGCACAAGTCACTTGCCCAGGGCCCCGCGCACTGCTAAGGCCGCCCCTGATCTGTATGCGAGCCTGCTTGATAAGGTAGAAGTCTAAACACCAATCCAAAAGCGTATTAAAAAAAAAAAGATAAAATTAAAAAAAAAACATTGCAAAAGAAAAAGGACGATAAAGTATAGGTTTCAAAAACATCAAGTTATGAAAATGTAAACTAGATAATTCTCGTGTTCAAATCATTGAAGAAGAAGAAGAAAAAAAAATATATATGCTAACGTAGAGTATTTTCAACCGTACGTTTTTTTTCTTCCTTCTAGTGATAAGAGTTGGCAACAATTTTTTTTTTCTAAACTAGGTCACTTTGCAGTCTTAAAAAGATGAACGGAACCAGAGGGTTGGGGAAAGGTACTGCAGAATGTGTTGCGCGACTATTAGTCCCGCGCCAGTGACGTATTTAAGTCCTAGGTGAGTGATGGCTCGTCTGTTATGATGCCGTGTAACAACTGATAGATGAAGGCAGACGATAACAGGTTAAAGTGGGCGCCTGAAAAGACTCGCCACCAAAGATATTATACGTTCATGAGAGCCTTGCTTATATTTGCGTACATATGTCTGCTCTAGGAATGCACGTTCAACTGCAATATGTTCAAACGTACGTGTTGGAAGTCTATGCAGTTGTGGATATATGTATGTTTGTATGTGCTAACAGGGCCCCAAATCAAAATAGAAAAGCACACAAAAAAAAAATAATACCGACAAATACGCAATGAACTAAAAACCTTAACAGATAAGTTAGATTTATATAACGCTGACAGCAGGCATGTGCTTCATAGACGATTCATGGTCATCGGACTAGAAATAACGTTTCGAAATTCACCAAAAGGAAGAAACAATGGTCCAGGGGCGTAGCTAGGAATTTCCCATCGTTTGGGGGCCCGGGGTTCTTGACCTCTTTGGGGGCCCCTTCACTTGCTTATTATCAAATCTTCAATGTAAAAAAAAATACTAATTTGTTGGCATGTTTTTTTTTCAAATTCTCCCCCCCCCCCTCCTTCCCTTACCCTAGCTACGCATGGTCTTCGAACAAATGTAGTTGTAACGTAATATATGATTATACTATTTAGCGACACACCAATACGACAAAATTATAGTTTATACATAATTTAATTTTAACTCTTTCTCTCCGTAATTATTCACCACATTCTGTTGTAATCAACGTTGGTATCGTCAATTAGGAGAGAAAGAGTTAATTAATACAGTGAACACTACTTTGTTTCTATTTCCCCATTTTTGGTTCTTTCCCCTTTCAACACGCGTTCGCACCATTCCACATTCAAACTACGATGCGCACGCAACCGTTGTCTACCAAGTTGATAAATACATGAGTGTCTTAACATTGTGGTGACGTTGTCTCTCCAGGTCTCTGCTCCTTAAGGTACTATTGGCAGACGCAAAAACCTAGCAATAGGGCATGACGATTTGAGGTGTGATTATTGTTTTTCATTTGTTTCCTTCAGTTTGTCGCATTTATTGTCCCTCGTAGTAAGATGAAAATCAAATGTATGCATTAGTTTTCTTAAATTAAATTCTCTGAGACCATTTAAAGTCTTGCACTGAACACCACAAAGAAGTTACATTTTTAACAGTCTAGTCAAATGAGTAGGATTAAAACTGCACAACATTATAACCATATCTATGTCTGTCTGTCTGTTATTTGTGCATGTGTATGTGTTTCTGTATAATGATAAGAGAAAAAATGCAATCCTTATTTCGTGACATGCTATTACCTCTTTAATGAACCAATTGACATAATTATTTTCTGCATTAAAAAAAAGGTAGCATATACAAATTCCAACGTTATGAATTCAATGTATATTCAACAGTTTAAATTTGTTTGTACAAAAATGTTTTATTTTTCTTTTTTCCTTTCCGATCTAATAACAAATATAGTTTATATACAAGTTAAGAAAATGTTAAAATCGACGATAATCTTTATTTACTAGAAAAAGTAAAGTTTTCCCTTTCAGACCAGTCTATAGGGCAGATGATGTTAAGGTCATCATTGGACAACGGTAAATGAGCAAGGTGTTAAGTGGTCAGCCCAACGACCAACCGCCTTCACTTTCCCCCAACTAAACCCAGATACTCTTTAGAGTTGATTGAACTCAGGGGCGCGTTAAAATCCCGAAGTTTAACATCCCCGTCTTCACCGAGATTCCAACCTATGGTCCCTGGTGTTGAAGAATATTTCTAAGCCACTCAGCAACCTCGTCCCCTTATTTTATCTTAACCAAACAAAGATCGATAACTTACTAGACAGTGTGTACTCTCAAGTTAGTCTAAGTCCAAATTTTGAGCAGATTCAGTGCTCTTATTTATCAGCAGGATTAAAATGACACATGCAATGCGTAGGATAATCCGAATTTCGGTAATCTGAAAGTTCCTTTTAACCGAAATCAAAATCTGGAAATTATTTTTTAGGAATAAACAAGAAAACAAAAAAAAAAAATTACAAAAAAATTAAAAAGATCCATTACTTCCATCACAACGACGTCAACCAAATTCAGAACAAAAAGACATTTAATTCACACGTGGTATCAAACATGTGATTTCGACACCGTCAAATGAGCGGACATATGTATTTATCAATTCAGCCAACGGAAATTCATACTCACTACAAACAGCGATGTCCTTTCGAACGCCGGTGTGGACAGTATAGAGAGACTTTTTATGGTCTGACAGTTACGCTGGGCAAGGCACATATCCCTTATGGGAGACAAATGTTTGCCAAAGGCAGTCTTTTTTGGTGAGCTAAAAGGTAGTCGACGTAACAAAAGCCCCCCACGGAAACGCTTCAAAGACCAGCTTAGGCGTCAACTTTCCTTGGCTGACATAGAAGAGAGCACCTGGCTGCATGCGGCGTCGGAACGAGACAGCTGGAGGTCACTCACGAAGTCCGCGGGATACACATTTGAGACCAAAAGAAAATCCGCTGCCGAGGACAAACGCAGAAGGCGAAAAGAAAATCTAAATCGACCACCAGCGGACAATGGTTATGCTTGCCCTGGATGTGGCAAAATAAATAGATCACAGCTACAGCTGGGGACTGCACAGCCACGGCAAATACTGCACTCCTCACTAATCTTCGGACTCGAAGAGAAACCTTATTATTATTATTATCTTAAATATTATCTCCCTCTAGATCTAGATTAATCTATATTAGATGGACGAAAAATGTTTTTAGTAAAGCTTAGAAATTCTTTCAATAAAATTGAAGTGACATTAAATTTACTCTGTTATCGTATAATTCCGGAACACTATGGCTTCCTACGCCATGTTTTTTGTTTCTCTTGCCTAGTCAAGTCAAATTTACATTTATTTATTTTTTACTTTGAAACATTCTAACGGTTAAATTTGAGTTTTCCCCATGTGGCCAACGAGCTAGTTCTTTTTTGTAACGATATAAATAGCTTTAATTACTAGGAAAATCGTTAGAGCCGTTTTCGATATCAGCGTGCTCCCACCCTCCGTATTGGAGTGACTTGAACTGAGGTTTGTAAAAGACAAAATACTAAGAAAGAACAGTGTCTAAGTTTATTATGTACTAAAATTAACAGTAGCCTGCGTGTCAAGGCCGGTCCTAACGATTGCGGGGCCCTGTGCGAAACTGATTGCGAGGGCCCTTGTCTGGGTGAGAATAAGGATAATAAGTGAAAATTCAGAATTTATATTAGAAAATAAATTCGAATTAAGTACACAATTGCGATCAAATTAACTTATTTTACGAACCTTGCAACCTATAATTATTTATATGCCAGTGACTATTAAAGTAAATAAAGTATTGGAACTTGAAACGTGAAAGGTGACAACGCCTTTTTTTCTGTCATCGCGCGTAGAATTGGCGTTTTTTGTTTTTTGGAATGAATGACACCCACAAATGACAATTTAGTCTCTTTTTAAGAAGATATGTAAGATTTTTCTGGAGATTTGGATTAAAATCAGATTTCCAGGAATTTTTCGTATTCATTATGCAGTTTAATAATTACACCTAGAATTAGCGCGGGGTCCACTGCGACCACATATGTTGCAATGGCCTAAGACCGGCCCTGCTACATGTCTAAGATAGACAGTGTAATGAACAAACTTGACCCGAAATGTTCGTTAATCCCAAATGGCTGCTGTTCCAATCATTTCGGACTATCTGGATTCCACTGTTAATTGAAGAGAGAAAGAGAGACAGTGAGAGACACATCATGTAACAAAAAAATAAATATCCAGAGAATCAATAAAAAAAAAAAGGAATTAAACCCAGAAAATGTTTCTTTAACTCCTTCAACCACCCCATTCTTCTTGGCGTAGTCTTGTCTTGTGTTACATCTTCCCTCCCAGTGCCAACATTTAAACAAACTTAATCTACAACATAGAATTCAAATTAATTCTGTAAGAAAAAAAAAGAAAAAAAAATATGAAAGGTGTGGGGCACACACACACACAGACAGACAGACAGACACACAAATGTATCAGCTGCTGTTATCGAAGAGCAGGAACTGAAAGAATAATTCCGTCCGGAATTTGTTTTGTTTTTTTTACCGTTGGTGCTTTCAAGTATCACACGGGAATGTGTTGTGTTGCGTACAAGTGGAATCTTCAGCGCGTCCTTCCCTTTGCCCTCCAGGGGTCGCTGCAGTTCAATAGCGGTAAACTATTTATATATAGCAGATAAATATACCCACCCAGTGAGGACCCAGTGTAGGATAGAATGTAAAGGATGGGTACGCCATGGAGGAGTATGCCTTGACGGAGTGCAAAGCGATGTTTAATTTTAAGCTTTGTTTGAATAAGCTTTAAAAAAAAAAATAAACAGACAGCTGAATCAAATAAACAAAAGGCATACGTTGAAACGTGACGTCTAATTGATGAATTTCAACACGACGTAATGAGCCCGGCCTGTGACGCCATTATAATTTGTTACAGAGGCAAATCCCAGAGCACGGAAAGAGAGAAAGGGGAAACAACCTACTACAATAGTAAGACGAAGAAGGGGGGGGGGAGATCTGTTCATGACGTCATGCACTTAAGAATGAAATCCGGTAAATTTGAAAATCGGAAATTTTTTTTATCTATTGACCTAACAAAGAGTATGTAATCTAATTATTATTATTTATTTTATTTTATTTTTAATTGTGACAAATCACATTACGCAAATAAAAGTGGAGGTAGATGGTACTGTGGAACGAGAGAGAGGAAGATGATTTTACACTTATTGGTGGTAACTGTTTCGAAATACAACGAACCCTATTTGAATAAAAATGATATTGTAATGAAAAAAAAAAGTAGATGGATAAAGAAAACTTAAGTTAAGGCCTGAAATGTAAATTAAAAACAATTTATATGTTAACATTGATTATTCGATTACTGGACGAAACATTCTTTTGCCCTTCTAACATTTAGTGTACAAGAATGGTTAATTTAGCTATTTTAAACTTTCCCAGAGACACAGATCTAGAGCCTTGCTTAAAAATCTTCAAGATCCCATAAACTAGTGTCTTCATTTTAAAGAGGAAAAAAAATGCCTAAGGGAGATAAATATTGCAAACATTAAATCTCACATCTGCTGCTAGATGCCTTCCCGCGTTTTTGTCGAGTACCCGACAGAGTCGTTTAACTTCTGCAGGAGTCTTGCCCTATCTATCTATCTATCTATCTATCTATCTATCTATCTATCTATCTATCTATCTAGCTATCTAGCTATCTAGCTATCTAGCTATCTATCTATCAGTTTATCTAGATGTTTGTCTCCTTTGTGTCTATTCTTCTTCTTCTTCTAGCCAGCTTTATTGCTGCTGAGCTGTAAGCTCTTTTGCAGACTGTGCCAAGGAAAAAAAGTGTGCTGTTTTCTTCAGTTGTTCAGCACTGCCATACATGGTGTTGGTTATGTTGGGCTGTAGTGGAAGTAGAGTCTGCCTAAGGTGGATTAGGGAGGGGCATTCAAGGAGGATATGGTTTACAGTTTCATAAAGGCGGGCGCAGTGTCTGCAAAGGGGGAGTTGTGTGGAGTTTATTTTGTTCAGATGGTAATTTAATAGAGGTGTGTGTCCTGTTCTTAGTTGGAAAATTGTAGATTGTTCTTAGCGGGGGAGGAAGTTAATACTGTCCAGTTTGTTAGGCCTAGTCATTTCTTTGTACATTGCTCTGCCTGTGTTTCCTGTTGCCCATTGGTTGAGCCACTCCTCTTTGTGGTTGTTGACTAAAATTGACCTTAGGGTGAGGTAGCTAACAGGTCTATCTGGTTGTTCCATGGATGACCCTGCCTTCGATAGCTCGTCTGCCTTTTCATTCCCCATAATGCCTTTCTGTCTATATGTATGTCTATCTGTCTGTTTATTTGTTCATGTGTGTGTGTTTCTGTATAACGATAAGAGAAAAATTGCAATCCTTACTTCATCACACGCTATTATCTCTTTAATTAACCAATTAAAATATTCATTTTCTGCATTAAAAAATAGCATATACAAATTCCAATGTTATGAATAGAATGTATATAATGCAGTTTAAATATGTGTCTGTACAAAAAATACATCAAACAAATAAAAAAAAATAAGGCCATAAAAGGAGTTTGTTTTGCTCATAAACTCGTAGGGCGGCTTAGCGCCTCAGTTTATATATTGATTTTAAAATGTCTTTCAAAAGACTGAAGCATGATTATTATGTTGTGATTATGTTGTGTGTATGTGTTTCTGCTCTTCTGACTGATAAGAAACTGGCTGTGGTAATAATATTGTCTCGTCTATCGTTCTACTTTTTAAACCCACTTTGCTTCATCTGTAACTAATTAAAACTTTCACCTTCATTATTCCCGAAACAAATCTAACTAAATCCTAATCGTGTCATAACACTCCAAACTCGGTTCTAGGCAGCTTTCTTCATCTGCTCCCATGTCATTTCAGTACCCTCAGCAGCTTCGCTGATGACTGACCACTTCCAGGTTTGTTTGGGTCTGCCCACTTACCATGGGCGCCCGCAGGGGGGTGCAAGGGGGTGCACTTGCACCCCCCTGGATTCTGAGTAGCCAAATTATAGCCATTTTTTTGCACCATCAAATCAATTAATTTCTAAGTAGCAACTGAACAAGTAGTGCTTCTACTGGTTAATGTAGTAGTAGAAATAAGTAGATAAGGTGTATGGAATGGATGGCCAACCATGTAAGTGCGCGCCTCTGAATTCGGAGTAACCACATTTTAGCCATTTTGTTATAATAATGAATTACATCTTCCAGGTCTGTTTTTTTTTTATTACGTAGATGTAGATTCAGTCAGAATCCAGGGGGGTACAAGTGCACTATCATGTACCCCCCCCCCTACGGATGCCCGTGCATCATTAATGCAAGAGTTTAAAAAATTAATTCAGGAAAATTTGGTCTTTTAAATCGAAATCTAAAGGCATATCATTAGAATATTATGAAATGTAGCAATTTAAATAGTAGTGCTTCCACTGAAAAACAGTTGTAAAGATATTATATAAATGTAACTAGAATAGGCAGTAGTTCATGTTTGACCATGTACGATTAGGCTTGCTATTATTTGCACTATGAAGGGTGTCAAATATTCTATTTCATGTTAGTCGTGACGATTTTTTTTATATTTGCACATATATATAGCTATCGTTATTATGAATGCCACAAGGTCGACTTTCACAAAACATTTTGTGTTGTGATTTAACAGAAGGCATTAGATCCGCTGGTCGTCCACAGCTGAGGTATACTGATGTATGCAAACGCGACATAAAGCTCTTCAAAATCGACACCAACAGCTGGGATAAAGTGGTACTGGATAGATCCACATAAAGAGCGAGCATAGTAGTAGAAAGAAGGTTGAAAGTACAAAGGATTAGCTTCTTTAGTCACACAAGAAGTTGCAAAGGGAAAAAAATCGTCTTGACACGTAAAATGCTAAAAAAAAATTATATTTAGCTAAGGTCTAGAAACATTTTTTTTTTCGATGTGATAAATGCTATATAGTTGCGGTGGGTGTCAGCGCTCGATAAAACAGCGGGTTAAACATGTGCACCAGTTTACAATAGAAGAGATACAAGAATGTAATTCGAGTCAAAACGTTGATTTGGATCAGCGGAGCACTGGCAGCAGAGCAGCAAGAGCCCAAAAACTACAAGCTGCAGCATCATGAATCAACTGCGTTTCTTGGGTATTTTAGAGAGGGAACTGCAGATATCTCAGGCACTGAGCAGATTTCTTTGTGTTCGGTTTGTAGATTGCGATTCTATTCGATCTCATTAGTTTAGTTCCTGTGGTTCAGAGAGACATGCTACATGTGTCTAACCGTCTAACGGCATTGTACAGTCTATATATACATGGACAAACTACTCGGCCAAGGCTGCCCCGTGATGGCTAGAAATCTTCTTCCGTATCAGTCCCTAGAAATAACGTTGGTGCTACATTTACCTCTTTGTGTGAGACACAATGAACTGAAAAATACAAATCTATTCAAGCTTATAGTCTCAACTTTGAGATCTTTTACTGTTTGGCGGATCTTAAAATTACGACTGCAAGTGAACCAGATAAACTGCACATGTTTAGTAAATGTCTCCTCCTTTTGTGTTTCCCATTTGTATTTTCATTGTCGTCAATTATTCATCTGTTCTTGAACCAGTGTCCATGGTGTTGCAGTCTTTCAACTTAACATTGTGGCCGCTCAACAGCAGCTCAGCAGTAACATTAATGGCATAATGAAAAACCACCTTGATCATCCCGAGGAACACGTCAGAGATGTCATCTTGAGGAAGACTACTGGCAGAAAAACATGATATTGGATATTGAGTTGTTACCGCCGAGAAAAAAAAACACGTTTGGATTTTGGGAGTTATTACAGAATACGGCTTTACAATACATATCTTAAT
>JADKLZ010084329.1:2412925-2424378 GCA_021533235.1 Biomphalaria straminea
AAATACAACAGACACAACATACACATAAATACAACAGACACAACATAAAGAGTTCATTCAGCGACTAAACACAGGCATCTCGATGCTTTTATCTCTTGTCTTGAATACATCATGAAACTCTGCAAATCTTCCAAAGGATCTAAAACTACACAAACACTTATTTCGAGTCTATTCATGGTGTACAATTTGAAATATAATACTGAAATTTAAAAATCCTCATTTAAGACAACTCATTGTTGCCCAGGGGTTATTTTCGTTCCCAAAATTGTGCTGAGTTTCCTCCCTTCTTAAAAGAGCTCTTGGTGTGAAACTTTCTGGCACGAGAACATATAACCTCGTCAAAACGTGAACTACTCACCAAAACCGAATCAACGCCAGGGTTGTCTTCCGATATTCACCACATTTCACATCTCCACCAGCTCCACATTCTTATTCAACTCGATTTTCTTCACAAGTCTAACAACATTTTGAGTTTCAAGAGCCCGAACCGCACATCAATCATATTGCTCCACCCGTATACCAGATTAATAAGTGAAAACACTGTAGAAACATTAGATCGTGCTACATGACACCGCCATTTTGCTCACAATTCTAACCCACCGCAAGGTGACGAGCATTCCTAACATATTTTTTTTTCCCCACGTCGATAATTCTTCCCCTTCCTCCCCCTTTCCTTTTGACCAGAATTTCTACAGCCTTTCGTGTTTTGTTTTATGAATTCATGAGTATATAAGATTAAGTTTGTGTGTGTGTGTGGGGAATGTTTTTCCTTCCTCCCTTATTTTTTTTTCATCCCCGCCCTCTTTTCTTCCCGTGTTCCAACGGTGAGCAATGTAAAATTTCACCTACTACGCCTGAAGGAAGGAACACACGGTGTAACAGAAGGGTGACCTACCGGTACGGGCTATAAATAGATGCACGTGCTGCTTGGCGGTGTAGATTTTTATAATAGTCGACATTTGAGTGCGTGTGTGTGTGTGAGAGAGAGAGAGATAGATTGCACACGTGTTTCTGTGAGTGGTGTGTAAAGGTGGGAGAGATTGTAGACGTGCAATGGAGGCCATGAAACTTGAAAGAAAAATAACATGAGCGAGATGTTTGATACAGTTTTAATTCAAGTTTTATCAAACCACTTTTAAGTTTGCAATTAAACCTACTTGTAGGAAGAAGAATAAAACTTATTGTTGTCCATACTTCTTAAATGTTTATAACAATTACATTAATTAAGTAATGAATGTCTGTTCGTGTGGTATGAGCCTCGGCAGCCCCGTGTTGTCTTCAAGTTGGTTCCGAAAGCTAACCTTATTTATCCATCGATCCACTGTGTTGAGGGCCACATGAAAAGAAATTAAATAACCAATAATGCACCTTTGATAGGAACCCGTGGATACAATACTTGCTCCAATGCATGGATACAGGAAGTTTTTCCGAAAGCCTCTGAAAATGCCACCCCCTTAATGGAACACCATGAAGAATCACTAAATCTAGATGTTCATCTGTGAGGCGCTACGCACAATTGTTTAACCCCTTTCCACCTGGTAAAGGAAGAGTTTCAATTTCATTTAGAAGGCGTATACTTCAGCTAGTACAAACTCCGCTTGTTTTTCTTGTAGTTTGTTGTTGAATTTATTTCGACATGATGTGGTGTCACTTTAAACAGCTACCTATCACGTATCCATCTGTGTCGTTAAGTTGAGACACCTTCTTTCATTTCTTCGTAAAACAAAATCAGTTTCATGTCTCATAACACAGAAAAAGTTGTACAACGTTTCCTCTGATTAACTAGCGTACAATAAAACATCTTCGTATTCGGACTCTTCTGTCAGAAAATTATTAGAAGTTTTTGTGGTTCAGCGCTTGCAATGTTAACACATCGCATGGTTTTGATTCAACGCCTGAGCCTGGCCTTAGAACTTGACTTGACAATTTTTCGAAAAACTCTTGCAGCCAGTTCGCAATGACATCAATCCACGCTAATTACTACCAAAGAAGATAAACATCATCCACGATGTCTTAAATTGAACAGTTCTTTGCCAGTGGTGATGCACTTTAGTAATTGAGTTGAGTGGTGTCAGATTATGTCCGTGGCAACTTCGAACTCTGCCGCTCTAGATCTTAGTTTTAAATTGAGATTTCCAACTTTATGACGGCTTAAATTGCATTCTAATTTAAAAAACAATAATATTTCTTTCCTTAATGATCGTTACCCCCTTTCTATAAAATATGAGCAACTCTGTAACATGCTCTTACCGTCTAGTCATTTTCTTGTTCCTTCTTGGTAAATATTCTCGTCAAGTCTACTAATCTCTAGTGATGACGTAACAATCCTTTCTTCGCTGTTCAAACTAAGAATGCCGCCATGTTTTATCTGTTTTCGTTTTTCATTTAATCACGTTGTTTAACATTATGTTGTATAGAAACAACAACACGCTGATTATTTCAAATAGAACATTTCGGCTTATTTTGATTCTACCACTAAAGAGTAATGATTTCTTCCCTTTTCCTGGTAGTTTCTACATTCAAAGTCTACTTTTCATTCCTTCCAATCTCCCAATTCATCAACACACAAAGTATTTAATGTTACGGCAACCTTAGCTGTAATGCCAAAATACGACAACCCAAAAAGGCTGCAGGAGAGGAGAGCTACAAACACAAGATGTCAAGGACACGGCCAGCTCAAGACAGCAGGAAAACTTTCCAAGCATAAAAAAATTTCTTTGAAATAATCAAAAATTAAGTTGTTTTTTTTTTCTTACAAAAATATTGCGAACTCTTCAGTTTGGTTAAGGAAAAAAAAGTTCTGTTCGTTTCGTACCGATCGGCTTAAAATTTCGGGTTCGGTTCGGTCGTGAGTGAGGTTAGAGTTAGGTTCGTGCTGTTCGGTTCAGTCGTGAGTGAGGTTAGAGTTAGATTCGTTCTGTTCGGTTCGGTCGAGAGTGAGGTTAGAATTAGGTTCGTTCGATTCTGTTTGGTCATGAGTGAGGTTAGAGTTAGGTTCTGTTCGATTCTGTTTGGTCATGAGTGAGGTTAGAGTTAGGTTCTGTTCGATTCCATCTCTAAATCGAACAGTCACATTTATTTATTAGTCAAATATCTCAACGCCAGATAAATAGTACAGCGTGTTTCTTCAACCTGTACCACTAACTCTCCCCAAATCATATAGGTGATTGCTTGTCACAGTCTGATAAACGCAGTACTAGAGTGTCATGTAACATTAATGCATAGAGCACTAAACCATAACTTAAACAATAACTAAAAATACAAAAAACATAACCTAATGTACGATACAGGAATCATAACAACCTCAACGACTTCTTTATAAATTCAAAGTTTATCAAAGAGGAAGAACTCCGCACTCACAACAATATTTCTCAATAATGTTGACGTTATTTTCGTTATTCAATATCAAACATAATAATTAAATACCAATTATGAATCGACTAATTGGTTAATATTTAAATTGATTCACGTTTTGTTAAAAAAAAATCACTTTTCAGATCTTGCGATCTACAGGGCAGAGGATGTCTGTTTCTTTGACCAGCGGTTAAGGAGCAGGATGTCAAGTGTCCAGCACAAAGACCAACTGCGTTTGAATTCCCCAACTAAAGTCAGGTGCCCATTAGAGCTGAGTGGACTCAAGAGCACCTTAAAATCCCCAAATTCCAAATCCTAGTCTTGACCGAGATTCGAACCCATGACCCCATGTTCGCAAGCCAAGCACCTAACCGCTCTGTCGCCGCGCTCCCTCGTGTTTCAACTTACTTCGAAAATGGGTGTGAGAGAAATGACGTGTACAAATACCTTAGGAGACATAACCTAAATATTTAACCATATCTGTGAATACGGAAGGATTTATTTCCTTTGCTGGTTTCAAACAAAATAATAAATTGCCAATAATTAATTTGCTCATTGGTTATTTATTGACAGACAAAGTTCCCCTTTTAGACATTGGGATCTATAGGCAGATGATGTAAAGATCATCTGTTTTTAAGGCCCACGGTTAACTAAGGTGTCATGTGGCCAGCACAACCACCAATCACCTTTACTTTTCCCCAACTAATGTCAGGTACCTATTGAAGCTTGATGGAATCACAAGCGTCCGAAAATCTCAAAATGAAAAATCCCAGTCTTCCCATGATTCAAACCCGGCACCTCCGGTTCGAAAGCCAAGCGCTTACCGAGTTGATAAAAAATTAATAAAAAAAAAAAAAACAACTCATAATGAGGGAAGATAAGGTCGAATGACTAGTTCTACATCCCACTCAACGTCATAATAAATATTTTTATCCTAATGCCATTAATGAATGATGGAAAAAGGTGTTAACCAAAGACTAGTCTGAAGGAAAATGCCTTGGTCAAAACCAGACTAATAGCTATAAAGGCCTGAGAGTTGACCTGAAACGGCGCTACCTTTGGGCAGTTTAGACCTTAGCTCGTTCTCGTCACGTCACTGGTCTGAACGACCTGGCAACAATCTAAACTGCACACCGGTTGTGACGTTGTGGGTCAGTTTTCAATTGGTCTCCGTAAAACTCATGTCTATCATGGACAAAATAGATTAACTCATTGACCCGCAGAGGACCTAATAATATGTAATGATAACGTCTGTCATTTTTAAGATAAGACATCTATCGTATAAAAATTGAATAACTATCTTTTTTTTTAACTAACATATAAACAAAATGAAAAAAAAAGATTTTCGAATGATTTCAATGATTCGTATAGTAAGCAAAGTAAAGTTCCCCTTTCAGGCCTTGTGGCCTATAAGGCAGATGATCTAATGGTCAGCTGTTTCTTTGGTTTACGAGGTTGTCTTGTGGCCAGCACAATTACCAACCGCCTTTACTCATCTCAACTAGTATCAGGTACCCATTAGAGCTGGGAGGACTCAAGACGCGACGAGGTGTTTTTTTGTAGCCAGTACAACTATCAACCGCCTTTACTTTTCCTTACTAATATCAGGTACCCATTAGAGCTGGGTGGACTAAAGAGTCCCGAAATTAAATTTCCCAGGTCTAACAAAGATTCGAGGTAAGCGCTTTATTGTATTATCATCGTTTGGAAAATTTAGTAATGTAGATATCTGAAATGCCAAACTAACATATCACTCATTATAGATTGTAACATTGTGTATAGAAAACGAATCTAAGATGTTGTAACCAAGGTAACATCATCGATTGTGCTATCTTGTATTTATCTCTGAAGGAGAGAAGCAACAAACATTTACTGATCTAAATAAAAGAGCTGAAACCGGAGTTGAAATTCAGATCAAGATAAAAAGGGCCTGAGCAACAAATTATCTCCCTTATTAATGTCAGGTACAGTTGGCGGAAAAGCTTTTCAAGATGGGTGTTTTTAAGCGCATGCGCATGAGAAAGAACGGTTTTAAAACGCAGGTGATAAATCCCAGAGTACAGTTTATTTCAAAACTGCATTTGATCTTTATATTGCTTCGTAAGACACAGATCCTGTTGAAGATTTTATTTATAATGGAAAATATGCTTTAATATATTTTTTCGAACCTGTCAAAATGATTAATTTAACTTTGAATAAGTTGTGTTTTTATATTATAATTTGTCCACGAACCGATGAATTAAGCTTTTCAGATAAAATACCAGAAGGGTCTGCATCTTAAGATAAGATAAGATAAGATAATTTTATTGATCCAATCTAATGGAAATTCAGTTTGATTACAATTGACAACCTCAGCGTAAATACTGTACAAAAACAATGTTGATGAAAAATTCGAACAACATTCACATACGAACACACATACGAACACACATACACATCCACAACCAGCGCTTCATAAATTAGACTTCTATGTACTTCTCGATGACAGCTGATCTCGTAACACTCTGACCGAAAGTGGGACTAGCCTTTAACAAAGGCTTCTCAAATCTAGAAGCACATGAGCGATGGGATGACCCTCTATTTGATACCCTCAAAAAGCCGCTTCGGAATATACTTTGGAGAAATTAAAACATATAATTCCTAAAAGAATATAATACATTAAAAAAACTAGCAAAATATTGTTATGACCTCGCCATGCAAGTCTGGCTAGCGCACCTCTAGTGAACGGACTATAACAGGATGTTTACAGAAGAGACTAACGATTTCCGCCCAAAAGGCAAGAGAGTGGAAAATGAAGACACAGTAGTAAAGAGAAGATGTCTTGTGTAACTGTGTCTTGTGAATAAACATATATGTCTCGTTGATTTTGCCTTGTCCCTTAAAATATTACAATACAAGCAAAATATTTTTAAAATGAATTGGTGATTTTTGTGAATTGATTAGTGTTTTGTTAGGTTTAACTCTTTCTCTCCTAACTGACGATACCAACGTTGATTCCATCAGAATGTGATACATAATTAGGGAGAGAAAGAGTTAATAAATGAATATTTAAAGTTTCAACTTGAAAATGGCAGGGGCAGTAATAACGTATACAGTTATCTAAAGGACAAAACCCTAAATATTTAGCGATATCTGAATACTGAATACTTAAGAATTAATTTCTCTTGTAGGTATTAAAATAAATAATTTATTACTAGTAATTAATGGACCTCATTCACCAATCGTAAACAAACATCATTTAGCAAAGTGATTAACTATATCTTCTATACAAATTATGTAATCCATAAAGGCCGTCACGTAATACGTATTTTTCATTGTTTTATCAATATTATGACGTAAATAAATGTGTTTATTTACGATTGGTGAATGAGGCCCATTGACTAAATGGTTACTTTTTTAATTGATTCATGTATTATCAACGCCACTGAATAACTGTGCAAAGTTTCAAATTGATCCGAGAATGGGTGTGGGGGAAATAACGTGTACGAATTTTTTACCAGACAGACAGACAGACAGACAGAGTGAATTGATATCAGATTTAAATAAAGAAACATTGCATCAAAGTCTTTGAACACAGCAACAAGTAAATGATGAGTCCGTTTCATGTTGCAGCACCCACAAGAGGGTCGGCGAGAATCCCACCTGAGAAGTGGCTGCAGGTGTTTAAACCTCTCCGGCACGTGACTTCAAACACATGGAAATGACTAGATCATGTGACTATCAGGACGTTTGGAGTGACTAGATTCCCATGTGACATGTGAATAACCAAGGTTGTTTGTTTTACGACCCTTGTAAGATGTCCCACGTGCGAACTTTGCGGTTCGTATGACAAACATAAGTGTTTCTTTACTGTGAGGCGCGGTGGCTGAGCGGAAAAGCGCTTAGCTTCTGAACCATGAGTCCCGGGTTCGAATCCTGGTGAAGACTGGGATTTTTATTTCGGGATCCTTAGGCGAATCTGAGTCCACCCAACTCTAATGGGTACCTAACTTTAGTTGGGGAAAAGTAAAGGCGGTTGGTCGTTGTGCTGGTCACATGACACCCTCGTTATCCGTAGGCCACAGAATCAGATGACCTTTACATCATCTGCCCTATAAACCACAATGTCTAAAAGTGGAATTTTACTTTAATTTCTACTGTGATGGGATATGGTTGAAAAGCAACATAAAGAGAAAATGAAAATCGGACTTCACGATATTTTAGATCATCCAAAGTTCTAAATGGAACGGCTACTTTTTTTCTTTTCCGAAAATGAACCATCTAAGTTTTAAAATTATATATGCAAGCAGATTTTTCAACAAATTACACCACTTATAAATGAAAAACTTTAAAAATATAAAAAATGTCGTTTAGATTTCGTTGCACCTTACTACGACAACATTATGATCACATTTCTCTAGTTAATAAGTAACACGTTCTATAATATCTTATAATGTAATATAATATAAGGATAATAAGACACTCTCTATCTATAATCTACAGTATAGAACTAATTTGGCCTACAAATCTGAACTTACACGTTCTTAGACAAACTGCGCTATATTACGACTTCATTTCATGATGACTAATGTAGCACTACTCCAAATTGTCAGATAATACACGAAATAGCTCGGCGTTGAAAAGGCTGAAGAATGAGTTAGGTAGTTGTTGGGGGGGAGGGCAGGGAGGGGCTCAGGACCGTGAGCCAACGAAGAAGCAGGTAAATGATATGCTTGTGGGTTTTTCCAAAAGTTAAAAATAGCTTCCTCTTTTTTTTGATAACTATTTATTGGTTTTAAATGTTTACTCTTAGTTTAGAATGAATTAGATGCTAATTTTTTAGGTTAATAGTTGCTCAGACCTGTAAATTTTATATAAAAAATACGATCTAGGGTTGAAAAAGCTGCAATATCTTGCCTACTAATGCTTCTCTATTGAAAGTCAAGATACTAATTTATTTTAATTTTTGAATATAATGAGGTTGTCCATCATGGAGATATAGCAGTTCATCTAAGAGTGTCAAAGAAAAGTGCACCAGGGACGATAACTTTAGGCATATAATTGATAGGGCCTCGCACGGGACTCAAGTAATTTTTTAAGGGAAAAAATAGCGAAACTTGTGCTCAATGCTACTGTTGGTGTCAATCTTTGAGTACACTTATTAGTTTTTAAATAAATTGAGTAATTGTTTATTTTATTTTTCTATTTATATTTTTTGGACCACCAAAGTCAATTAGCATAGGGCCTCCAATTATCTAAAGCTGGCACTGCTGACAACTAATAGTATCATCCCTCCTGTTTAACACCTTCTATGACAGTTGGATAGGCAAAAAAGAGTCTAAAATTTCACAGATTGCCAAGATTTAAACTCGAGACTCTCAATAGTAACTCAGTGTGCTTTATAAATAGACCACCTCGCCTTCCACATACCTTTACTCCAACTTTGTAGTCTACATGGTTAAAATAACTAATTATAGACACTTGAGGAAGGGGGCATAATTCAGAGCAGACTGATTGTTGTGCTAGATGTTCCCTGAGTAGCCTAATTATAGTCTATATTCGTCTTCCCTCCATGGTGTTGCCAGGGTTTAATCAAATGTTCAGACGCAGGAACCGATGACACCAACAATAAAGTAAGAGCTAATGAAAACGTTCCAAAATGTCACGTGTTTTTCGTACTAGCACGTGCCCTACTTCTGCCAAATAGCAGACTATCGCTCTCGCGAGACAAGATTCCTGCGCCAATCTGAAGAACATTTGCGAACACATCCGAATCAATGGTTTCGGGTTTTCTCGACTGAATGCATGAGTCTTTAGAGTATAGAGACGATTTGTATAAAGCGCAGATCCTTACACCGTCGCTTGGTTAGTATAAACTATTTCGTTTAGAATATACCGGATTTTAATTTAGAATGCAAAAGAAATGAAGCTGCATCGGCCAAGAGAATGAAAAAGAAAGCTGCCATGCTGTCAGCCAGCCCTAAAACTGAGGAATATAAATGCACGAACTGTGGCAAACTATGCGATCCAGAATTGGCTTGATCAGCCACTCCAGATTCTGCCCTGTCTCAAGACGTAACCAAAGCCAGTGACTCATCTCGGCGCATCCATTGTCTTCCGAGACAGAAGGAGCCATATATATATATATACTAGCTAAATTTTACCCGGCTTTGCTCGGGTTTTTCTTTCTACAAATAGCATACATGAGGTCCCTTCGAATAATCAATTTTTTCGCCCCAGGTGTAATTTTTCCAATACATCTTTTTTTTTGGTGGCATAATGAATCTAAAAAAAATAAAAGTAAAAAGTTGAATAGGTGACGTTTTATTGCATAACCTGTTAACACAAATAGTTTTCTCAATACCCATTTTATTTTTTACCAGTCCAAAAGGTAGGCTACAACGTTTGGAGAAACCACATATGTTTCAAATAATAATAATAAAGATAAGATAAGATAATTTTTATTGATCCAATTTAATGGAAATTCATTTTGATTACAATTGACAACCTCAGCGTAACTACTGTACAAAAAACAATATTGATGAAAAATTCCAACAACATTAACATACGAAACACATACACATTCACAACCAGCGCTTTATGAATTTGACTTCTATGTACTTCTCGATGTCAACAGCTGATCTCATTATAAAAAGCAATGATAAACCTTTTTTTTTCAGACGGAAATATACACAATTTAGCAATAATAGCATAATACATTCACATGATGGCCCGTGTCTTTCCATAGCCGAGTAGGCCTAATTTTGTAGATTAATAGCTTATGGTAGATTCTTACTATCCCAGTGAGAAAATTGTCACATGCAGACGATGTTTAGTAAAAGTTTATATTCATTGCTAATTTCCCAAAGATATCTGCACATTTTTCCCTTTTTTTTTTTTTTTTTTTTTTTTTTTTTTTTTGTTATATTTCTTTCGAGAGAGACAGATCCATATAATAGCTTGTGATCAAATTAGTCAATCACAATGACTAAAACACTTTTGAGTTTGTGTTGACGTAGATCAACACGCTAACGTAAAGCCATTAACTTTGATAAAAAGTAGATATCTCACTCTCTCTATAGATTTACATATGTTTCTTTTATTCAACTATTTAAGCTATATGAAGTAGGCCTAATAAGTGGCCTTATTGTTCCTACCAATAGTAGTTTAAATGTTTTACTGAAGAATATTGTAGATCTACAATCAGTAAAGATATTGAGCTCGCTGTCTTGTTTATTTACGTTTTATAAATTATTGAATACACTCACGTCTGAAACTGAAAAGTTATTTTTAGAAATATAAGAGTTCAAGCCTCCAAATGAGAAGAAAGTAGTTTATTATATCTACGTCATCAATGAAATGAAAGCTTTTAGATCTAATTTTAAAATAGTTATTGTTAATTAAAAGTATAGTCATGTATATAAGAGAGTAGTCTATATTTAATTCTCATTAATTTAAATTAAAAAATAACGCAAAATAGAGCTTAATTATTCAATTTATTGTTCAAAGGTCAACATCTGTTTTTATTTTTGTGTAGCTATGTAAGTTCATGACCCCTTGACGCGTCTCCTTGGTGACCTCAATACGCAACGATACAACAACAATACAATAGATCTAGCCTATATTTTAAAAGCAAATCATACGCGTGAATGTAATTGTTTATGTAATATTGTTAGTTTAATTTTGTATAGCTCTTGAATCCTAACAATTTGAATGCCACAGCAATCTAGTCAATAAATAAAAACTTGTGTGACACATTAGCATCTAAGATTTGACCTAGATCTAGATACAATAACGGTGTTATCAGGTCTAAATGCGCATAAGTAAGTAAATCTGAAAGAAAAAAAAAGTAAATTAAAAATAAAGATTTAAAATTAAACCAAATCGGTAGTTGTAGGTATAAATGTTATGAAAAAATACAATAAAAAGTAAATTGTATTATGTATATAGTTTATTACTTAAATAATATGCATTTATAATGCGCGATATTATAATTATGACCTATGACGTTCATTTCATTTGTACCACTGCGCGAAACATGTAGATCTAGACATTGCTTGTGACCTAGTTTTTGTTAGATACAATAGTCTAATAGAGTTGGTCAACTTTATTTTTTTTTT
>JADKLZ010084329.1:2424478-2441035 GCA_021533235.1 Biomphalaria straminea
TTTTTTTTCTCTTAATATTAAAAGCACATTTCTAGTCAGTGTGGGGAGGGGGGGGGAGAATTTGAAAATCACCCCGGGCCTCAGTGGCCCCCAAATAAGTGTGTGTGGGGGTTTACATTAAAAAATAAATATTACGCAGAAGGCAGGGGCCCCAAAGATGTCAAGCCGCCCCCCCGGCCCCCAAACGATGGAGAATTCCTAGCTACGCCCCTATTTCTTGTTCCTTTAATTGTACACAGTATCCTAATTAAGTCAGGACACACTGAAGCAAAACAAGACTCTGCGTCCAGTGGACAGTACAGAAAACCTACATGTCTCTTCTGTCGACGTTAATACACTATAATCACAATTCAACATGACCTAATTTAATAATTCAGATGGAAAACACAGCCTCGTTTTAGATTGATTGTTGACGTCAGTCTCGTTCCGGTAGCAATGAGAACAGGGACAGTCTAATTTAATTTTTTGATTAGCTAATGAACACTGGAATGAAGGTTCTCAAATTAGGTTCCTCTTAGGTTCCTCTTAGAAAGCTCTGGAGAGGTGTTGCTAACAAGGAAACTATTCCCAGGTTAATGTGGGCTATCCAGATGCATCGCTGAAGTTGTCCGAACCCGACTTTCCTTTTAGTGACGCCAGTGGGTCTGCCGTTTTACTAAGTATATTATAGATGCGTAGATTTAACACGCTTTTCCTTACTAATTTCAATGGCGAATAGTTCATGGAAGGTGACGATACATTGTAGGAACGCAAGAGTTTCCTTAGGCAAACTCGGCCTCGGACCTCGCACAGATTCTGAGAAAATGGGATAGGAAGATGCTGAACTAAACTAGTCCCAAAATAAAAAGGATGTCAATGGGGGTAGGGTGCAAGGGGTGTTGCGTGTGATTTGAATTAAAGGGAGACAATAGTCTGACCATGTGACGGGCTAAGTGGTTAAGTTCTTGGATTCCGAGTCTGTGGTCTTGGGTTCAAATCTCAGAAAATACTGGGATTTTGAAATTCGGAAGTTTTGAACGCCCCTGAAAGTTGGGGAAAGTAAAGGTGGTTGGTCATTGTGCTGGCCACATGACACTCTGCTCGTTGAACGCTGGCCAAAGAAACAGATGGCCGTCAACGCCATCTGCCCTATTGATTGCAAGACTGATAATGTGCCCGACACTTTTAACAAAAATTTTTAGGACATTTGTTGCGTTTTAACTTAATACTAAACAATTTGTTCTGTATATTATGTGGCAGTGGCGTAGCTAGGGTGGGGGAGGAGGGGGTGATTTGGAAAATCAACCCGGGCTTCCACTTGAGGGGGGCCTCAAATGAGTGTTTTTTTTTACATTAAAAATATACAGGGGCCCCAAAGAGGTTAATCCCCTCGGGCCCCCAACTGACGGAAAATTTCTAGCTACGCCCCTGTTATGTGGCAACAAAAAGATTAAACGATGGGAATTTTCGCAAAAGTTAGATTTTTGGAAAGTGTGATGAGACGGGATTAAGCCTTAGTGCACTGCTTAGGTAACATGAACCCTACCCGAAGGGTCTGTGACCCACAAAAAAAGTTATTCACTATATGTAGATTCAGTATACGCGATAAAGGCGGCTGTCTAAAACGTCTGGCTGCCTATGTGAGCTGAGTCTTTCTGATCGACGAGATAAATCATCGTCTTTCGTGGACGGAAGAATTAGAGAGGTCAACGCTCAAAGACTCATTCTAATACTATCCATAAAGATCCGGTTTCTAGATGTGTTGAGCCTGAGTGATTCATTTCTGGTGCAAATGAACTTTTGTGGAAGAAAATATAACTTGTATCTTCAGAATGCTTAATTGAACACCACTTCTACGAAATAAAAACAGAATCGATCTATAATTCTAACACTATTGTACAAGTGGCATTTGATCTTATCATCTAATCTTCTTTATTTACGTTAGTTTCCAATTTCTTTTCAATAGGGTCTAAGTCATAAAGTGAACGTTCAATTGCTTCATTCATACTGAAATTATTTTCTTCTACAAACGGATGATCAGAGGCGTATCTAGGGAAGGGTGAGGAATTGGAGAATTTGAAAATCCCCCAGTGCCCCCACTTTTGCGGGGCCCCCAAATCAGTGTTTTTTACATTAAGAATTAAGTATTATGCAAAATACAGGGGCCCCCAAAAAGGTCAGCCCCACCGGCCGCCCAAACGATGGTAAATTTCTAGCTACGCCCCTGCGGATGATCTTAGAAAATGTGTCACTCCAGTGCTAAAATGTAAAAAAAAAAATATATAAAATTGTCACACACACACACAAAACCTAGCTTATCGTCACTTCCTGTTTGTTTTAAACACCGGATACACCAGAAAGTGAGCTATCTACAGTTTTTCCGCCATAAATGAAAAATCCTCAGTAGTTTGAATTAAGTTCACTGCTCCATATCACAAACATGTGTATATAGATAGAGCGTGTTATTACTAATAAATCATAAATTCTAAAGCAACTGAGAATTATCTTTGTAATCTATTTTTTTTAAAGACAATACAGTAAAGTATAATAAAATAGCTAAAAGAGATATAATGTCCACAATAAACTATAAAGTATAATAAAATAGCTAAAATTGATATAATGTCCACAATAAACTATAAAGTATTATAAAATAGCTAAAAGTGATATAATGTCCACAATAAAGTATTATAAAATAGCTAAAAAAGATATAATGTCCACAATAAAGTAAAGTAAATAAAATAACTAAAAGTGATAAAATGGCCACAGTGCTTACCTATATAACCTTTCACCTCAGGTGTCGGAGCCAGCTAAGAAAATGTAGATAGTTTATCTTCCTAAAGCCGGCATTGAAATCTTGTAAACAGATTATCTTCTCTTGGCTCCGTTGACAATGCCGACCAGAAAGCGTTGATGAATAGCAGACAAATATTATATTTTCTTTCTTCTCTTTCTTGGTTTTCTTTCTTTCCTTTCTGTCTTGTCTCAGAAAGACAACAGTGAAGAAAAAAAACTTGTGCTATTTTCGTGAAATTTGGTTTGAAAAGAAAATCAAGACACCAACGAAGATACACCAACAATTCTCCAAGATGGCGACGAAATCGAAAGTACCAAATATCGTTTTGTTGTTCCTTGGCAGTATGGAGAAGCCGGTAAATCCTTCCTCCGTCTAGATCGCTTCGTGTTTCTTCTTGGCTTTGTTGCGTATTCTTCCTGTTTCGTCTCTTTTCTTCCGTCAAGTCTTCCAGCAAAAAAATCGAAAGAAAAAAAAAAGCGGGAAAAAAATGTATTATATTACTCGCGAGAATGGCTTTTCGTATGTTGAAATGGCTTTTCGTATGTTTTAATGGTTTTTTTTTTATTCGTAAATGTCATTGAAAGGATGAAAGAAAGAATTGCTGTGGAAGGTAGCGGAAGAACAGTCACAAGCACACGTCTGCTAGCCCATACTGAACTTATAGGCCAGGTTCTTGAACACGGGTGTTGGAACTTCGTGATCTAGAGATCGGGAGAGATGGGGGGTAGAGATGTTTAGAAGAGGGGAACATGATGTGATGAAACTGTGGAGGTGGGGGGGGGATTGATGAGGTAGGAGGTAAGACTTTGAGAAGGTAAAAGAAACAAGAAATATAGGGGGTGGAGAAAAAGAGGGGGGGAGGGTTGATGATAGTATAGATCCAGGAGATGAAGGTAGAAAAGAAAGGGGGGTTGGGGTAGGATACGAGAAAGAGAGGTAGATACTGATGGAGTCGTATAGGTCTGGGTATACGTGTGTGTGGGAGTGGGGGGGGGTTGGGAGATAGACTCAGCTTCTACTTCTCTGCTCAACCTGAGGGCTATGGGGGGTGGGGGATAAGAGGTGAAGGTCACACGCACACGTGAGAAGAGACGACAGGAGAGGGGGTGGGGAGGCAAGAGGAGAACATGAGCGTTACCTGGACCACAAGGATGGATTCCTACCCACTTCTTCTGGCGGGGCGCCAGTTCCACAGTCAGCAACGTGTTTCTGAAAAAATAGAAGGAAACACTAAGGAACGGGAAAGCGTGTCGAATTCCCTCTTGGAATATTTTTGAACCCTTTAAGACGTGATAACTATACCTACACTTTCCGACACAAAATATTTAACTAATAGAGATGAACACACGAGGCAATACGTTCAGCATGACAATTAGATACGAAATAACTGAGCTATAGAGCGATTGAGCTACCAGAGTAAATGGTCACGTGTCCATACATATTACTTTATATTTTGTTTTGAATGGAGGGGAAAGACGTTAAAAAAAACGCACTAATTTGAGTCAACTATCTTCGTCATAAGACTAAAGAAAAATTCATTAGTCGTTGTGCTGGCCGCGCAATACATTTGAATAATATTAGGTACACATTGATTTACAATTAAATTTTTGAGATCAGATTTACATTCTATGTGCAATAAGAGAATAGAAGAAAACAAGCAATATGGATATTGTGGGAACCTTGTAAAAGAACCTAAATAAAATCTTAAGAATAAGAAAAATTAAGATTTTGAGAGACCACAATGGGAATAATAAAAAACATACAATGTCAAGAAGTCCACATTTAACAAGATAACAAGGAGAGCCTGTGTTATCACACAAACTAAGAGGCGACCCCCATCGAGTTCACCAATGGACGAGGAATATTCAAGCCATAATCTTGTGTTGATCGTTTAAAGAAATCATACTTAAAAATTATTTGGCTTTATTTTTCACATAAAAGCAAACAAGACAAAACGTCATCTTTGACAACACTATTCTAACGCTTCTAACAGCGTGGAAACCTCACAAACAGTGACGAATCCAATAAACATTTGCTAATATACATTGGTTAATATGCTATGGGCAGTACGTTTTAAAAAAATAGTATGAAACAATATTAAAGTTTTAACCTCGCCATTCTAATGGCAGATGATGTAAAGCTAATCTGTTTCACGGCATACGGTTCACGAGGATGTCGTGTGGCCAGCACTAGAAATATGTGATATTTTTTTTCATTTTTTTAAATTCTTTGTTCTAATAGATAGATGTTTTTTGTTAAAATATACATAAAGAAACACGAAATGTCCCCAACTTTGTGCGCGTCCAATGGGAAATCAATATTGTTATAACAATGGCTATATTAAATTAGTCAATGCTAATTATTTGCTCTGTTAATCCTAATAGTGCTCTATGTTGTCACCGTTAAACTAGATGTTATCGTTCAATATATGCGGCAGGAGGCCGGTGGCTGAGCGGTAAAGCGCTTAGCTTCTGAACCGGGGGTCCCGGGTTCGAATCCCGGTGAAGACTGGGATTTTTATTTCGGGATCCTTGGGCGCCTCTGAGTCCACCCAGCTCTAATGGGTACCTGACATAAGTTGGTGAAACGTAAAGGCGGTTGGTCGTTGTGCTGGCCACATTACATCCTCGTTAACCGTAGGCCACAGAATCAGATGACCTTTACATCATCTGCCCTATAGACCACAAGGTCTGAAAGGGGAACTTAATATATGCGGCGCTCGAATTCATTTCAAATGGAAGAAACGTTTTTCTCATTTAGACATAAAATTCCTCTATTCAGACCTTGTGATCTATAGTGAAAATGTTTCTGTGGCCCACAGTTAACGAGGGTGTCATGTGGCCAACAGAACGACCAACCGCCTTTACTTTTCCGCAACTAATGTCAGGTACCCATTGAGTTTGGAGGACTCAGAGTCGCCCACATGTCCCGAAATTAAAAATCCCAATCTTCACCGGGATTCAAGCCACATTTAGATTTACACTTATGTAATTGTTAGTATGAATTTTATCAATATTTGGATGCCAAGCTGCTACGCAATGTGATATGCATTTCGGACTGTCCCGACATGGAACTGTCCCTCGCAATGCAACTGCCGTCATACAGGAGGTGTTGTCTAAGAAGTAATACTCAATCATTTTTTGAAGGAACACGGGAAACATAATGAGCTTATCTTTGGAAAGTATTGTCCTTTCATTGACCTAGATGTCAGATGTGAAGGTCGAGAAAGAGGTTAGGGTTAGGGTAAGTTTGGGTTTAGTGCCTTGGGGGCGAAACAAGGGAGAGAATAACTTGCCAGCGAGCGAGGTTTTAACATGTACCATCTGGAGTCCACAGCTTGTATAATGTGATGTGAAGTTTTATAGACTTATAAAATAATTTTCTTTTTTTTTTTAACAAATTGTTTTTGGAGCACAGATTTTGCAGCTCCAGCAAATATAAAGATGGAAATAAGATCTGGTGCAATGAAAGCGATTCTTTTCCTTGATTTTTTTTTCAAACGGAAACTTTATGACCCAATAATCTATGTTCACATTATCAATCTATCTATATATTATTTCTCAAAGTAAATAGGTCAAACGTGCAACACAATGCAACAACAACAAGTAAATAGGGAAGATCCCATGGCGCACGCACCACGGTGTGCATGGACCCAACCCGCACCGCACTATTTCATTCACAAAATAGCATAGACATAAAGAAATCAATAGACCGGGAAAAGGAAGTAACTTCGTGAAAACACATGTATATATATATCTACTATTGAATTACAAAAGATTTCAATAATTTCCGGAGATTTCCAGGACTTTTTCGTAGGTCTATATTTAATAACATTTCAGGAGATATCGCAGGGGCTCCTGGTAAATCAAGAGGCAGCGGGAAATCTGTTATATGTTATAAAATGGTTTAATTTAATAATTTATACATCTAAAATCTGTTCCTAGATCTAGATCTATATCTAGAACTCGAATTCAACTCTAAGAAGATTATAGAACTTCTCTTCGCAAGTATAGAATTATGCTTTAGCACATGAACATACTAATTATAGTCCATTTAATCAAATTAACATTCAAATTTGTTTTTCTAAACCATTGTTACATGAGTGCAGCTATATTCTTAATATCGCGTAAATTAAGCGCCTAAGGCCTGCCCTGGAAAATAGCGGCGTATGCTATGCCGCCGGTCGAATAGTATATATATATTTCTCAAAAGACAAGTTCAAAAGTTCAGCCGAGTAAGCAACAACAACAAGAAAATGGGAAGATCCCATGGCGCAGCACGGTGTGAATGGAAATTGGTGCATCCCAATCCGCACTATTTTGTGAATGAAAGTGGTGTTTATATAATTCTCTTCTTCTCAATTTTTGTCACAATATTAAAAGTATTTCCAGATTATTGTGTCGTAAGACTATTGAAACTAGAACAACAATACAAAGATAGAGCATACTCTCAGGTCTCACTTTAGAAGTACTTTAATTAATATCACAAATTACTCACATTCGTTCATTAGACATCTCTCTATTCCTAGATCTAGATCTAGATCTAAAACTCGAATTCGACTCTAAGATTATAGAACTTCTCTTCGCAATGATAGTTTTATGCTTTAGCACATGAACATACTAATTATAGTCCATTTAATCAAATTAACATTCAAATTTGTTTTTCTAAAACATTGTTACATGAGTGCAACTCTATTCTTAATATCGCGTAAATTAAGGTCAATTAGCCATATTTAGCTCCATTCATAGTATTTTTTATTCATGAGTTCACTTATAACAAGTAAATGGGAAGATCCCAGGGCGCAGCATGGCGTGAATGGAAATGGTGTATCCAAATCCGCACTATTTTCATTCATATAATGTCATAGACATAAATAAATATAGACTGGAGAAGTGTATTAACTTCATGTAACTTTATTTAATAATTTATACACCTAAAAAATTACGGGTCCAATGAAAGTGCGGGACCCACTGCATATGGTCGCATATGTTGCAGTGCCTAAGTCCTGCCCTGGAAAATAGCGGCGTATGCTATGCCGCCGGTCGACTAGTAGTAAATAATAACAAATTCATATCAAATACTAGACATGTTTACTAAATACATACTTTAGATTTTGTATAATTACATCCCCTTGGCTTGGGGAGGAGGGAGGCCAGATGCAAAAGGGACATAACTGATAATCAGTACAAGAAAACTACAATATACTTGTTATTTCCCATAGGTCCAATAGCTAAAAGAAGGAGTCTTAACGGTTAATAAAAATTGTTCATTTATTCAATAATTTATGAAGTGATCTTTATGAAATAGTTTAATAAAGTGTGTTGACACGCAAATGCTAGTTTATGTATGAAGTGTCAGCTAGATGGAGTAATCATCAGTAATGAAATGTCGAACTAAATGATTCCATTTGTTAAATTTAATAAAAGTTGTACCTACTGGAATCAAATTTATGATAATATAAATAACGAAAGAATACAAAATGGTCATCAATGAACGAGGAAATAATTTCACCGTCATGACACGCTGCAGATAAACACTTTAATCCCCTCCTTCCAAAATCTTGTGGCTCCCATTTTTGTCCCTTTCCCTGCAAGAAAATTCGGATACTCCCCCCCCCCTGTTGAAAACTAAAAATTGAGTGTGTGTGTGTGTGTGTGATGTTGGCTCCTTCTGTAGTGAAGCAAACATGGCTTATCTCGTAGAGAACTTTGTCATGCGACTGTAGAGCCTTATGCTGGAGACAAATTGGAGAGACATCTCAGTCCACAGAGAGCGCAGGTTAAAAGTCCTCAAAGTTGTTATCACCGGAAGTGTTAATGGTTTCAAGTGATCCATTGCCTATAAAAATGCTTCCAGTTGCATGCGTCTCAAATAGTCTTTGACCACCAGTCCATCACAAGTGGCCCAGATATTAAGCCAAGAGGAACTGTTTCTGGTTGTTGTGGACAGTAACACCAAACTGTTGATAGACAACTACACCGCTGTAGGCGTATTATATTTTGAACAGTGAAGCTTGAAATAACTTGAAAAAAACAAAAACTAAATATAACTTTTATTAAAATGTAGACACTTGAAATAACTTGAAAAAATTTTTTGTGAAAAACAAAACAAAAACTAAATATAACTTTTATTACAATGTAGACACTTGAAATAACTTGAAATAATTTCTTTGCGAAAAACAAAACAAAAACTAAATATAACTTTTATTACAATGTAGAAACTTGAAATAACTTGAAATAATTTCTTTGCGAAAAACAAAACAAAAACTAAATATAACTTTTATTACAATGTAGACACTTGAAATAACTTGAAATAATTTCTTTACGAAAAACAAAACAAAAACTAAGTATAACTTTTATTACAATGTAGACACATTTCAACCTGACAAAAAAAGAACTAAATGTAGTAGACTTTAGTGATAATGTAAAAATAGTTTTTTGAACAAAATGTAGCTCACGGCAGCGATCGGACCCCATGATGACCTGCTAAATACTGTGAAGAAACGAAAGCTCAAAATGTATGGCCATGGAACAAGATCTTCGGGACTCGCAAAGACCTTCCTCCAGGGAACAGTACCAGGAAAAAGAAGAAGAGGCAGACAGAGAAAGCGGTGGGAAGACAACATCAAAGAATGGACAGGCCTACCATTGAACGAGGTTTTAATCAGGGCAAAGGATAGAGAGGAATGGAGAAAGATGGTCCACAAGTCTTGCTTGGTGCCCCAACGGTCCACCAGACTAAGGGATAGGTAACAGGTAACAGGTAACAGGTAACAGGTAGCTCACTCCAAAAACACGTCTTTTCAATCTGGCTATCTGGAGTCGTCTGTCCTACACAATATGGGTGACCACACTGTTGCTTATCTTGCATCATTCACACACATAGCCACCAAGAAATCGCTAACATTTTCCCACCGTCACCATAGAAACACAAACACACACTCTATAACACTAGTGTAACTATGTGTAAAGTAAAATGTTTCTATCAGCTAGAGTATGATGTAATCACGAGGCAGTCTGTCGTAATAAAGATTATAACAAGGTGAGGTAAAGTTGAAATGGGAGGATGAGCGACAGACGAGGGACAGAAAGATGTGTATTTTTGGTATGTGCGATTTACCGTTTGGTACCTTGTTTTCCAAAAACGTATAGCTCTAAACACATAATTATTGATAAATATGAAGTGTATAACTATAACAAGATGAATAAAATACTTACAAACTCAAGTCGTAAGATGAATGTGCCGCTTAAGGAGTGTCTCGTTTTCAAACCGAGGCCGTGCACGTTGTAAATCCATCTCGGAATACAGGTACAACAAATAGTCTCGCAAATGTTACAAATGACAGCATTCTGATACACGGAATCATGTTAATGATTCAAAACACACCACGCACACACTCTTAATGTGGATATAGATGGTAGATATACGTGAAATATATATAGATCCTTCTTTGTAATCGAAGATGAGCACATTTCTCATTTTCTATGGACTCAAAGATCACTGTAAAGTCAAATCCTTAAAAGGCCGGCCGCATGCGTGGCATGGGTAGGTTTGGTCATTTGCAGAAAGACCTGCTTCTTTTCTCAGCTTTTTGTTGGTCAGACACTCTTTCACGTTGTCCACGTGACACCGACACTCACGACCACATGTCATGAGAAACTATCGAGAGCTTGTGCTTCCCAGCCGTGAATGTCTATATCCCACTCTTTCGCTGTCTGTGGAAATTTCATAGATGCTTTGGTCTGAACACATTCACATGAAAAACAATGGCCTTCCCAAACGACCTCTTTACGCGGAGCTGCGAGCAGGAAAGCGCTCCAAGGGGGTCAATACAACAGCCATAAAGACGCAAGAAATATGATTGCTTTAAAGCGGTAAAGGTAAAAAAAAGTCCATTAATGTTTGAAAAAAAAACTTTATTATTTTTATGGCCATTTAACGGGTTTTATTTTTAGTTCATTCGAATCGAGCACTCCTGCAATGCGAGTCTGTATTGTCATTACTCATTACAAAGAAAGGGGGCAAAAGTTGAAACAGAAAATCGATTGTAGACACCAAATTTTTGTTCTGTTCTGCTCTATTTATTCGCTACCTTGCCGTTTGAGATAAGAAAATAACGCGCCCCAAAGTAGCCCCAACTTTCTCAGACTTCTCCTTACAACACGGTAAATATTGAATGTAACATGAGCCGCAAAGCAGTTCTTTTTTCATTTTATTTTGAAGAGACTTGGTGTTCTTATATATTTTAAAATTTCACTTTATTGACAAATGCATTGTCTTCCTAATATAGAGCTCGTAACGATAAACTTAATAATGTCAAAAACATAAAAATGAACTTCACTGTTGACAATTTGGCAAGAAAAATAAAAAAAATACTTAAGAAAAAAAAAGGAAGTCTAATATAGAAGGAATAACTCCATATTTAAAGCTATATAGATTACAACTATAAAAGTTTTTCTTTTTTTTTTTTTTTTTGGAAAAAAAATCGATATTTAATCTTTTGTGTCTTTCTGATAAAACCTGGACACTGATCTTGAAAACAGCTCTAACGATTTTCCTAGAAATTTGACAGTTGCTGTATATCTTTTGGAACAGAAACTCTAGTTAGACCGTTATAATTTTTTTTAAAGTAGTATATTAGCATTTCAAGGGCCATAGATGCCTCCTATAAATCAACAGTGGTTAGCATTTTTTGGGGGGAATGGGGGGTGAGAGATTTTTTTTTCCTGTCACGTAGCATAAAGCAGCTGTTTCGTTAAGTTTATTTTTAGATTTCTTCAGCACCTGCAGCGCAAGGTCATGGTTATGTTGTTGTAGAGTTTCACGGAACAGATTCGAACCCGGAACCTCCGGCTTAGAGGCCTAGTACTCACCGCTCAGCCAACGCGCCTCCGAAAGTAGCAAAAGCCCTCAGCAATTTTATGGACAAGTAAAAGCCTCTGGCTTTGTAAGTAAAGAGGGTGCAGTCAAGGACATAAAGAAGCTCTGTACTTGACTGCAATAGTCAAGGACATAAAGAAGCTCTGTACTTGACTGCAATAATCATCTCTTTAAACCATCGATTCTCAACCTTTTAAGCTCGACGACCCCTTTTTACAATCTCTCACTTTGCCGCGACCCCCCACACACACAGAGCAAAAGATAAAAGCAATTTATATTTTCGATGGTCTTAGGCGACCCCTGGCAATTCATCAATCGATCCCAAAGGGGTTCGCGGTCCACAGGTTGAGAACCCCATGCTTTACGCTTGACTTACGCTGGACGAGAAGATGATGTAAATTGGATAAATTTCCGTCGTAGCTGAGTTTAAATTAGATGCAGGCACAAACTCATTGTATTTAACATAACTCCATATAGATTGCATTAAGTGTTGAAACAAAATGTTATCCATCGGATAGGTAGAGATTAAACGAGGTGTTATGGGAGATAAGCAGTTTTATCATTCTTCAGAGTTCAAAGATAAGTTACTTCCCTTAATTTTCAAATATATTTAATAGATATTTCATTAAGAATGTGAAGAGTATGAAATTATAATTAAAATTAAATAGACAGGAAAAAAAAGCTTCATATTGACTAATTATTTTTACTGTATAACAAGGCATAGACATTGTAAGTATGACAACAAAGCGCTCGTAAAAATAATAAGTACCCCTCATAGCTACACAAATCATATTGATGAAAGAAGATTACTACCTCGTAAGCACAAGGCGTTGACTTTGTCAATACATGTATTTTAATTTACAGAGTTGAATACAACTAAGTTTCTGGTTCTCGTGGCTGATTCAAGCAACATTTTAATCTAAAACTTGAATTTAAAAAAAAAATAATTATCAGTTATTCTTTGCCGTTGAAATAAATATTGGGCAGTGCCGGCCTTAGGTAATAAGAGGCCCTAGGTGAAGGGAATATAGATAGATAGATAGATAGATAGATAGATAGATAGATAGATAGATAGATATTTGTGATTGTAAGTATTAGCTTAGAGTAGTGGGGATCCTAGACTACATGCTCTTCTCTATCCAACTGTATTCAAATGAGTGATTCATTGAATGAGCGATTACTTCAACTTATTTCCCCATACTTTCAAGTTCATAACACAGAACCAAATCTGGTTTGGAAAGAAATAAAGTTTATTTGTGAAAAAAAATATTTACAGTCAAAGGAATGCATCTACTATTAGACATAATTTAGAAACATCAAATATTGAAATCGTATAGTACAACACTATTAATTCATTCATTGAGGAAGTAGTTATCAGATTGCATAATTTAAAGGGTGTTTACGACAATGAAAAAAAAACGGTATCTTGTGTATAGATGAAAGTTAAGTAGTTATTTTTGTAACAACCGCAGACGATAGATAATAGCGAGTTTGTAATGGCATATTTGCTGTTACTTTTGGACAGTGGCGTAGCTAGGGTGGGGGGAGGAGGGGTGAATTTGAAAATCCACCCGGGCTCCCACTTGAGGGGGGCCCCAAAAATGTCTTTTTTTTTTACATTAGAAATTAAGTATTACGCAAAATACAGGGGCCCATAAAGAGGTCAAGCCCCCCCCCCGGGCCCCCAAACGATGGAACATTTCTAACTACGCCCTGCTTTTGGATTGGGGCGAGAGGATTGACCTGAATTCTATGTCGTCTGCATACATTGGCTGCTATAAAATTTAGTTTGATATCTGTGCGTGTCTGCGTTGGTGTGTTGTCTGTCTCTGAAGTGTGTCTCTGTATGCGTGCTTCTCTTAATGTGACTAATTGTTTTTCTGTGACTGTAACTGTCTCTATGGTGTGTCGCTCTTTGTTTGTTTGTATGTGTATGTGACTGCGTGCATGTGTTTCTGTGTGTCGGTGTGTCAGTGTGGAGCTTGTGTCTCTGCATGAGTGTCCGTGTTGTATTTATTTGTTCTATCGTCAATGAAACATTGTCGTTATGGGAGTTCATCAAATAGACTATTTCAACCTATAACTAATTTGAATGAAGATCTCTGAATATAAACAACAGAAAGAAATGTCTTCACAATAAGGAACACATTATCAGTGGTTTTAAACAAGAAAGAATCATTGAAAATCAATAATGTGTACTAGAAAAACAGAATTACCTGACTACTTTACAGCTTTACAGAAATATATATGAAAATAATTTATTTACAAACGTATTCAAGGTGCAATAGACAAAGATTCGAAACTAGACTGAAATCACAAGTATTTACAACGCATTTATTATGTAGAGTATAATTTGTAATAGTCTCCGGTCTACAGGTAATACATACTTTTCCGACACGTCGATCAAGAAACTCTTCTTTTGAGGTGTCATTACCGGTAAAACTTAAGTAGAGTCGTATACAGAGATTTACTGCTGGATAAGGTCCAAGGGCCGTAGGTTGGATATCATTTGGTGTCAAGTAACATATTTAGCCAAATTTGATATCAAACTTTTGTGTTGTTGTTTTTTTTCACAAAGATGTGATAATCATCGCCTGGTCAAACGATTCGTAAGAAAAGATATAGAAATGTTTTGAAAATATTGAAATACAGATTCGACGTAATGAAGGCTCGGGATTTTGTTCTAAAGATAGTTTTTCTTTTATTGTTGTCTTTAAGGTTTAGTTGTTTTTTTTTTATTAAGGATGGATTGTTTCGTTGCGTTTAAATTTGTATTCCCAAGAATATACATTTATAAATTGTGAAATAAAAAAAGGTTAGATTAAATAGAATGTCTTTTAATGTATTCTTGACATTCTGTCAATTTCAGAAGTTTCTTTAGAAAAGAAGGTTTCTATGTCTTCAGCCTTCAGTTCCTACAGAAAGGTCGGGGATGGATAACAGTTCAAATCTAGACAACGAGTTTTTTTTTTATTGTTAGAGATTGAAAGAGATTTTTCCAAAATAAAAGTTGTTTTTCTTTGCATAATGATTATCGGCGTTGATGCCATGTTATAGTACTTATATTTACAGTTGAGTAACCTATTTAAGACTTGTCATGCATCGTTGCACAATGTTGTTGGCGAGAGTAAAAGTTTGACCAGCGACACAACACGACACTAATCCTCATTCAACGTCACATGACTACAATTCACTGACCTACAAAGTCGTAACCAATGGGGATTACAGACCAATCGCTCGTTGACACGTCATAACTCTGTACGACGTGGCGATGAGCTATTGGTCGAAACTGCCCACAGGCTACGATGTCGCAGGTCAATGTTGAGACCTTCTCTAACGAATGCCAATGCGAATTTACGTTGTTAATGAAATGGCTTAAAGAAGGTTAAAGGGGGGGCGGGTAATTTGTGAAGGGGCATTTCGTGTCCAGCTGTTCCGAATCCTATAATCGTGAAGAATTTCTGAAGCTTTAATTTTGATCTTAAGTCAAGGGTGGATTTCAATTTACGCAATGTGGAAGAATTGGTAAGATAAAATCTATGTACTTTATTGAATTTCTCCTGCAGCAGTAAATTTTAATATATATTTTTTAATACGAGAAAAGTTGTGTTGTTGTCACTTTTCAGCTTCTAGGAGAACTAATTCGTCATGAACTAGTTATCAGGAGATTTCTCTCTTTACGCTTTGCAACACATTTCTCCACATTAAGATAATCATGCCATGATGAATAGTCTTCTTCTAATAATCGAATAATCATGTACATTTACAATTCAGAAAAATAAACGTAATAATTTATGTTAAAATCATGTTCAAAAAGGCTGATTCACAATTTTAATCTTATAAGGCTAGTATTTTTTTTTCTTTTTTCGTTGTTTTTTTATTTTACTTTTTTATTATTTTTGTAAATGTTACTTTTTGATTATTTAATGATATCTTAAATGTTAGCGTGAGGATATGTAGACCCCTTCAAAGTGTATACATTAAAGATATCATTAAAGATCATCAGCTGATAGAAGATGCTTTCTAAAAATAACGCATCTCTCTAGCACCTTAACCCTAACCAGTCACATCTTCACAAACTCATTATCTCCACAATCTCATTATCTCCACAAACTTATGGGCGTGTCTTTAACTTTCGTTGAGAGATATCTTCTGTTTCATGATGGAGTCGCAGTATTTGATGACGTAATTTCCGGTATTGTCCTGCATGACCTTCTTGCTATCTGCCTTCTCATCAAACTTGGTCGGACACATGTAACCATCTGGGCAGTTGCAGAGAAACTCGACCTGTTTATAACAAATATATATGTGATCAAGAAAGAATGGAACTCTGAAACCAAAAAAGTATCAAACAAACACCATCTGTACTAAGAATTCGAGATTCCGAAAATATTTTACAAACTGATATGAAGGAAATATGAAAAAAATTAGGGTGTCCTTTTCTCTATTCTATTACAATGCCACTACCTTCATCATTTTATCTTATTATTTTTCCTGTCTTTTAAATATATTAAGCGTAAAAATATATAAATTCTGACAGCATTGACTATAAAGAATGACAGTACAGACTATAAAGTCTGACAGTACTGATTATAAAGTCTGAGATCACTGACTATAAAGTCAAGTCTGAGAGTCCCGTTTCCACTACTAATGTCAGGTGTCCATTAGACCTGAGTGAAGTTATAGGCGCCCAGGTAAATTAAAAACCACAATCTTCACCAGAATTCGAACCCGGGACCCCCGGTTCGGAAGATAAGTGCCTTACCGAATAGCCACCGCACTTCCATAAAGTCTGAAAGTACTGGTTATTAAGTCTGACAGTACTGACTATTAAGTCTGACAGTACTGACTATCAAGTCTGGCAGTACTGACTATTAAGTCTGACAGTACTGACTATTAAGTCT
>JADKLZ010084329.1:2451607-2468130 GCA_021533235.1 Biomphalaria straminea
AGTGAGTTGATATAAGTTTTGTACCAGGCAGATACCAGACTGGCCGATGGAGTGAGTTGATATAAGTTTTGTAAAAATTAAATTAAAAAAAAAGTGAAAAGTCTAGAAAAAATTTATAAAAGACGTCAAAAAAATACAGAAGAATGGAGTCCTAATAACATAATAGAACCAGTGAGCATCATAACGATGGACAAAGAGAAAGAGAGAGAGCGAGAGAGTGATAGGGAGAGAGAGAGGGAGGGAGAGGGAGAGAGAATTGGAGAGGGAGTGTGATAGAGGTGGAGGGAGAGAGAAATAGAGAGAGGGAGAGAGAGAGAGAGGGAGAGAGAGAGGGAGGGAGAGGGAGAGAGAATTGGAGAGGGAGTGAGAGAGAGGTGGAGGGAGAGAGAAATAGAGAGAGGGAGAGAGAGAGGGAGAGATAGATGGAGAGAGAGAGGGAGAGAGAGGGAGAGAGAGAGGGAGAGAGAAATAGAGAGAGGGAGAGAGAGAGGTAGAGAGAGAGGGAGAGAGAGAGGGAGAGAGAGGGAGAGAGAGAGGGAGAGAGAAATAGAGGGAGAGAGAAATAGAGAGAGGGAGAGAGGGAGAGAGGGAGAGAGAGAGAGGGAGAGAGAGGGGGAGAGAGAGGGAGAGAGAGGGGGAGAGAGAGGGGGAGAGAGAGGGAGGTGAAGGGAGAGAGAAATAGAGAGAGGGAAAGAGGACGGGAGAGAGAGAGGGAGAGAGAGGGAGGGAGGGAGGATAGAGAGAGAGAAAGGTAGCCAGTATGACTAACCGATACTACACTATAATACAAAATGAAACTAAACTTGACAACGTGGCAATATAACTAGAAACAAATTACACTAAACAATAAGTAATTTCATATTCTTTATAACTATAGACTGACTTAACGTAGGCCTATATTAGTCGTCTTTTTTATTTTCTCTTTTGCTGACGAAGACTTCGTGGCCCAAACATTCGTTATTTTTAAGTATATGTCCATCAATATTCAAACTTCTAAACTGACCTATACAGTTCTTTATCTCTACATTAATTCATCGTAATTATTTTGTTTCGGACTTTATAATAAATCTATTAGTTTCGCACTTTAATATTGGGGCGTTCAGAAAATTGTATGAGTTGACGTGTAAGTTTGAGACCCGCCTCGTCAAGTCGGAGTAAGCAAGAAAAGAAAAAGTGGAAAGTGGGGAACATTGATGACATTAAGTCTGTGCTGTGAACTTGTGAACATCATAATTTATTTAAGTGACCTTCTGTAATGATGCCAACTGTTAAAATGACACTGTGTGATTCTGATTGGACAATGTGTGTAACAAAAATCGATAGTCTGGTAGTTCGGTGAGGTTCCTAGCGCTCAGTCAGTAGCAGAGCAAATTTTTGTTATACGACAAAAAATAAATATATTAAAAATTAAAATTAAAAAGGGCTTAATATATATGGTGAAAAACTACACATTTACAACTAAATATTTTAATACTGTATAAGCTATTTTCCCTTTTCGATTTCAATCAAAACAATTAACTACCAATGGACTAATTGGTTATATTTTTAACTGATTCATGTTTCGTTTAGTATAATAAATAATTGTTAAAAGTTAAAACTTGACTGGATGGCAATTTTAAAAAATTGTTTCATATTTCGTCTTCTCTTCGTTAGCGAATAATTTTGCAATGTTTCAAAAATCCAAGAATGGGTGTGGGAAAAATAACATTTTAAAACTTTTGTACCAGACAGACGAAAAGACAGACAGAATGTAAAAAGGTTCATGTGTGATCTTTACTCATCAAGAGTTACCTACGCTTTTAGAGACTTCCGTTTCGTGAAACTGCTATTAAAGTTTGGCAACACGAAACGCAAACACACTTTAACTCTTGTGTCTCTGTACCTCGGTTTCACGAACTGCTGGGATAATAAAATAGTTGGACATTATGTGAATTGATCTCTCTAAAATATAAACAAAGTCTTAAGCTAAATACTCAGAAAGCGCGATGTTTTTCGTTGAGAAAAAAAGTTTGGGAACCATTTATATAGGTCATCACCCAGGTTCAATCGACTCAAGTCGGAAGCCCGAAAATTCTAGTACCCTTGGCCTCAAAGTGGCGCCTTTTGTGTAGACATCCATTTGGTGGAAAGTGGATCGTCGGCGGAAAAACGGGTTCTCATCCTATTACCTTGGAAGCCTGTAGAATAAGGTTAAGGAGAGTGTCATGTGGGCAGCACAACGAACAATTATCTTTAGTTTTCCCCAACTAATATCAGCTACCCATTACAGTTGGGTGGATTCAGAGGCGCTCTAATAATTCCGAAATTAAAAAATCACAGGCTTTACCGTGTGGATAGTCTAAGAGCTAAGCCGAAGGCTCTTCGAGCTCTAAGTTTGAAAAAAAAACCTGTCTGAATCCGTCCGAGAACAAAAACAAACAGTAAAAAAAAAAAAAAACTGCGGACCTCACAGGTCTGTCTGGGAGCGACCAGAGTCAATGACTATAGGGCATTGCTGTTTCCAATACCACTGGGTGGTACCGGGGGCCTCCACACCGGGGCTCCACCATATACCTTCGTTGTACCAAGCTAACTGTGCAGGATCCGCCATTGGTGAGACGGTCCCTTGAGGAACAGCGCATGGATTTGTGACTGATTTGTGGGAGATCTCTTTCAACTCCGCACCGTGAAGGGGCAGACTCTCGTCCGCCCATGGGCACCCCCACGGGAGTCATATTTGTTACCCTTTCGCCTAGCCACTTCCCCTAGTGAGCCGTTTCCACGAGAGCGCCACGTTGAGGCAGAGTAACGTGCTCCCGCAGGCTTTACCAGGATCCGATCTCGGGACCCCAAGTCTCGGAACCAAAGTAGTTTACCACTCAGCCACACCTGGGAACAAACTAGTTCAATAAATGACTGCCCATCTTGTTAAGTTGCTACTTAGCAGAAGTTAATGGATTTGGAAGTGCAACATCTGCTAAAATGTGGCTACTCAGAATTTACGAGCTGCACATACATGGTTAGCCATTAATTCCTATTATGCATACGCTAGTCTACTAAGGCATTAACTTATCTTTATCTTTAAATTTATAATATATATTTAGACCGATGAAGACAATATTAATATTGTATACAATATATTATAAAAATGTGTCAACATGAACTGCCTCCTTCATATACTTTGAAATTGGTTTATATTTTTGTGTTATGCTAAGTAGTAAGTTATTCATAATACAACGTAGATTAATATTATGCCGACTTTCACTAGCTTTTATTTGAAGGAATGTTACATTTCAATGTCTAAAAATGTTCCGGGTACATAAAAGTTGTTTGGGACACTAATTTAATTTTAAAAAATTTGTTTCTTCTTCTTCTTCTTCTTCTTCTTCTTCTTCGTTCTCATTGTTATGTTGGAGGGTTCAGATCACTACACCAATATCTGAGATCAGGGCCGGTCCTAGCGATTGCGGGGCCCTATGCGAAACGGATTGCGCGGGGCCTATTATGGGTAGGGATAAGAATAATACATGAAAATTAAGATTTTGTATTAAAATTAAATTTATTTTAGCATTTTATGTATTCTTAACTAAGTGAAAAATCACGATCTTATGAGCCTTGCGTATAGCGAACTCATACAGTAGATCATCAAAATACTGTTTCCTACATAGATCACGCTCAATAGCAAGAATTGCTTAATTGTTCAATCTCTCTTCGTGTATTGGTGACCGTAAGTAATTCTTGATTAGTTTCAGGCGAGATGCTTCTTTCACCAGATGCCACAGTTACGGGTATTGTTTAAAAAATATTCTGAGTGCAACAAATTAAAATGGGAAAGGATTGTACCTTTCATTACAAGACAGATAAGCTAAAATTTCTATCAGGCTTTTGTGTAATTTAGTAGAATATTCCTTAAAGATTCCATTTCATCTGCTAACTCTCGCCCACATATATCTGCTGACTGGTCTGCTGATGACGTCAATGCTTTCTTTCGGATGTCATCAAGCTGAAGGCTCTTGAAGCTGTCAAGAAACCCAAATAGATTGTGGCTTGATATCAGCTGTTCAGATATTGGCTGCAAGGATTAAATTGCAGTGTTCTTAATTCTTTTGAAGCAATCTATCCTGTAGCCATCTTCAGCTTTTCCAGGTGCAAAGTTTTCATCAGATTTAACATACTGCCTTTTCCTTTGACATTAGGCTGGAAAGATTGCAACATTCATGTTTCCAGCCAACTTCTTGGCTGTCACAAGAATCTGAACAAACCCATCCATCAACTCTCAGTTTCTTTAGCCATGTCATCAAGTTGTTGAACGAGTCCAGGTTTGGTTTGCAATGCACTTTAGAGAAATGTCTACCTTTTTTTTTTCGGAAAATTCTCCAAAGTAATCTCAGGTGGACCTTTTTAATAGATAGTAAATACAAGATCTTTCCATTTTTTTCTACCCACATGGCAGGCTCATCCAGATTTCTCAATAAATCGACCATATTTAGCTCATTTTCTATAACTATATGTTGATCAGTTGTTACATCTTCTTATATAATACAGACGTTACTTCAAAAAAGAAGATTATTACGTTCTACGCGTCATGCATTCAGTCATGCATATTCACCAGTGACTTAAATTCTGCCAAGTCACTGGTTTTCCTGGCTAGCTCAGGCAAACCATTCCATGCTCTAATGGCACTATGGAAGAAAGAGCATTTGTACAGATTTGTCCTAGCATATGGGACGAGGAATGTGCCTTTATCTTTGTGTCTTTCTGAGTATTTTATTAAGTTTTGTTTTTGTATTTGTTACATTATTGTCTTCTGTTCTTACGACATGCTTATCAGTTGTTACATTATTGTCTTCTTACGACATTCACCACTGTAGTTTTTCATTCTTCATAGAATCTGTTTCAGCTGTCTCACTAGAAGGGATTATGTTCCAATTTTCGGGTTTTGATCGTTTTAAAAACTTATGTAAGGCGCCCACCTGGTTCTAAGCTGAAGCCTCATTGGCTTTCTCTTCTTTTTCTTTTCCCAACCAGATACATATTGTCTACCAACATCCCTTGACCTTTTAGGTCATTTTCTATTCCATCTTTCTCCAAAAAATCTGCTAAATATCATCTCGATCTAATAGACCTCTATCGTTCTAGTATAGTCTAATAGTGACTGATATTTTATATCAAATCTGTCTAGATTTAGATTTAGACGTATATAACATTTTCATTCTAATTCTAAATGTAGGTCTCTAGATCTAATACAATTTTTTTTTTAAATATCGCTTTTCATAAATTTTCATTATTTTATGAGATCCAGATAGATTTTGATCTACTTTTATATGCCAGTGACTATTAATGTAAATAAAGTATTGGAACTTTCGGTTTCGGTTTCAATTCGCCTTATTATTATATTTTTATTTAAATTTGAAAGCTGACAAGGCTTTTTTTTTCGCGTAAGATTGGTGTTTTCCATATAACAAGTTTGTCTAGTATTCAGGAGATTTTAATAATTTCCACGACTTTTTCGTATATTTTGCATCATTATGCAATTACACATATTCTTAGCGCGGGGCCTATGAAAGCGCGGGGCCCACTGCGGCGGCATAGGTTGCAGTGGCTTAAGACCGGCCCTGTCTGAGATGAACTGCGCAGTGGTTTCCAAGTCAGGAAGCTCTCCATATAGTTTTCTTTCTATTGGGGTGTTTTGCGGCCAGTGTCTTAGACGGGCCTCTTGGTACAGAGCGCAGTCTTGGAGGACATGGTAGGCATTCTCTGATGACACTCCACATGGGCAGATATCACTGGTTCCAATTTTGAGCTTCCGGTACATGTGTTGTCGCATTCTGCTGTGTCCGGTCCTAAGTCGAAAGATTACACGTTGATCTTGTCGGGATAGCTTATAGTAAGCATCGTCTTTCTTGTGATTTGGATGTGAGCTTGTCCATTTCTCATTTATTTTATTTATAATTAGTTTCTTCATTTCTTCCAGGTAGAGTGCAGAGTTAATTTGTGAGCCACTTCTTCCACCCTTAGCGAGTGTGTCAGCCGTCTCATTTCCCTCTAGTTGAATATGATCTGGCACCCACTGAACAACGGTCTTTCTGCTGTTGTTGAGTTTTGTCAGTGCTGCTCTGAGGTTTTCAACACAAGAGAAACCAGAGTTCTGCAAGCCTTGGAGGGTTGTCTTCGCATCGGTTAGTAGGACAATCTGACTGTGTGGGGAACTTGGATGATTTGCTAGCATGGTAGCAGCTAGTGTTAGTGCTTCCCTTTCTGCTCTGTGGCTGTCAGAGAGCTCACCAGTTGCAATGGATTTTTCTAGTTTTTCTCCATCTGGCCATTCGATGAGAATTCCAGCTCCTCCATTTGTGATGGCTTTATGGGATGATCCATCGGTGTAAACTCTGATCCACTGATCGCTAGGATAATTGGTTTGAAGAAAACAGTTCACTATTTCCTTGAGCTCTGTTGGTCTGTAATCAGATTTTCTTTTTATGTTTTCATAATAAATACTGGTAGTTGAATTAATCGACTGGACTACCTAAAACAACTAGGGCTCTTAACATCAAACTAATATTTCTCAACGAAATACGCTTCCGTTGTTGACACTGACGAGCCGCACTGTCCGTGGCTTATTATGTCATAAAGGGCTATCCTTTTCCTTTGTAGCTTCACGTGAGAACAATGAGAACAATCCTTGATACACAGCTGAGGTCACAGGTTGGGGATCTGTAGTCACTAGGAGCTGTTGCACTTTCGCCTTTCTTTTTACTTCTGGTGTGTCCGGCAATCCAGCATCCTGCCCTTGTGCTTCCTCTCGATGTGGGTCTATCCAGTGCCTCTTTTTCCTAACTGTTAGTGTCGATTTTGAAGAGCTTCGTGTCTCGTTTGCATACATCAGTCTACCTTGAAATAGAGCGACCAGCGGTTCTCCTGCCTTAAGTGGACAAGCCGCTAGGGAGGATGGAATCATGTACTCTCTCCCACAGCTTTATTTGAGGGTCTAGCTCAAACATGATGTTTTATGTACAATACGACTAATAAATTGTACCAACGGCAAAGACAATTATATAAGGGCCGGCCTTAGGCATATGCAAAATTGGTAGGAGTCTCTCACAGGACTCTAAACAATTTTTCGGAGATAAAAATAGCAATGTTGGACTACATTAGGTTTTTAATTAATTGCGTAATTTTAGTGTTTTTTTCGCTGTTTTTTTTTAATTGAATACTTCTATTTCCTTTTGGGCCACCAAATTAATTTGGCTTTTAATTATCTAAGACCGGGCATTGATTATATTTGCCCAAGTTCAAGTATATTTATAATTTTCAGTTTGGTTTCTAAACAGTTATCCTATTTCTCATTTACATAAACATTGTACTATACTACTATACAACACTGGTGCCTAAACAACGCCATGCGGGCCACATCCGGTCCTTTAGCCAGTGCTATCCGGACCTTGTAAGTTCTCCCCGTAGTGCATAATGAATTTGCAGGGGTTTGATTTCATCGGGCTGGACGATTTTTTTTTTCGGTGATTAAGCCAATAATATTTTTGTAAAAAAAAATATTTTGTCCGCCTTGTTGAAAAAGTTTGGCATCAATGATAAACATGTACACTATTTTATTACAAAGTTTATTATCAACTCGCTCAGTCTGGTACAAATTTCAAACATTTTATTTCTCCCTCACCCATTCTCGTTTCAATGTGAAACTTCATAAGATTATGTATTGTACCTAAGAAAACATGAATCAACTTAAAAATTATACGATTATTCAACTTTATATTGGTAATTAATTTTTTTTGACATAAAAAATGGAAGTAAGTGCTATGTTTATAAAGAGCTGTAAATGTGGAGTTCTTCTCCTATAATCTCCTTTAAATTGCCCTAAATAGACTCCATCTTTTACCGAAACACAATAAGTTCACAACTATTTGGGAGATAGTGACCCAGTTCCTTATTTAGAAATTGGATCTCTGACCTATATAGATGATATTGGATAATCGCTATACAATCGTCATTGCAACATCAGACTTGTTAGCCATCTCCCTGCCCAGTGTGCTATAGATTATTTAGCTCAGAAACCAATTAAGATTGTAGATTGATAATGAATAGATGTTGGGAGGTTACGTCTATACATTCTAATTATAGCATCGTCTTTACATCTAGGAATATCTCTCTATCTATCTATATATATAGAAGGTGAGTGTAAGGCGTATAGGACAAAGTTAAAACTTCCTACCAAAGTTGACTCGCTATATTTTGAAGAACACTGTCTCCAGTTAGGAAGGTATAATATCATTTAAATATTTAAAAGTAAGAGTTTATGTACTGGTTACGACCGGTACTTTTTATATAGCCTACATTTCTATTCTGTTACTGAAGGGTAATTTGGGGCATTTTACATTTGTGGTGTTCATTTGGGAAAAAAAAAGAGGTGAGAGTTTCAAAAGGTCTCAAAAGAATAATAAATACAGTAATGATTTGTAATTATTTGATATAAGCTGTTATTCAGTTCGGAAGACAGCGCTTTCTTAAATAATAATATTTATCTGTAGACTTTAATATTTCTCTAAGAAATATACTTGCTCACCTAAGCATAATTTATGTTATTACATGGTTAAGTGTGGTGAGTTATAATTTGGTTTCTCATTGACATATTGAAAATATTTGTAAAATTTAATCTTTCAAAAAAGTTTATAAATATTTTTAATTGATATTAAATCTATGTACAGTTGTAAAGCAAAACTCAGCTTGGATAATAGTATTTATTTAATAATTATAATTTATAATTATTAGTATTATTATTACTTTTTTTATTATTTTAACATCTACATAACTATTCTTTCGTCACATTAATCTTCATGAGGAGGGTCAATAGTTTAGGATGTCATTTACCGTATAAATTCGCCACTCACTAATGTATATGATTCTTACGTACTATTCTATGACGACCTAAAGCAAAGATTTAAAGACATTCTCCATTTGTTTTTCCCGGCGTGGGTATTGAATTCTTTATCGCGTGGACAAAGTCATATTCTAATCACAGATGAATACATTCTAATACAAGAGAAGCTTATTGAAATATCGGCAAGCAAAGAACATAGACCAATGTCCGAATAAACATACCACAAATTCCAATTAAACAGATTCCCATTCTATTTTCTGCATTTTGGGTTCATTTTACAGACTCTTTTGTTTTTCTTATTTTGGTATAACGTAGATTTATTACAGTAATGAGCCTCAAAAGAAATAGAAGAAACCGACTCTATTTTTGTGTGTGACTTATAAGTTATATACTGTGTATTTTTGTAGCCTATGCACTCGATGATCCGTGGGAAAGTTTTGACAATAAAAAGGGGTCCCTCAAAACTAGAATCTATAATAATCTAGATGAAATCCGAAAGTATTGAAAGCGAATTATTTTAATTACCCCCACTATAAGTAGTGTGCACTATTCAGAACACTAGAATCACATTTTATACTCTTTCATAGCACAAAGTAATTGGTAGTTGGCAGCAGTGATCTTTTAATATAACGTCATTGACATCCTTTTGAATCGTAAATTTAACGTAAAATTCACAATGTGAACATAGCTAAAATCTATCTATCTATCTATCTATCTATCTATCTATCTATCTATCTATCTATCTATCTATCTATCTATATATTTATATATATATAATTATCTTCATGGCTCAAGAGTTTGGACGAGAAGAAGTAAAGGGTAAAGGAAAGATCACTCTTTTATTTCTGCGGATAGAGTTATGCAAGTGGGGAACGAGTAGCTACGGATGCCTGCTTGGTCGTGCGGTTTGCTCGCTGGATTGTCAAACCTATCCCGCTCCCATTCCCTTCGTCCTGCGGGAGGTTTGGACTAGGAAGTAAACTATCTTCAACTCGGAAGGAACATCCGAAACATTTAACACATTTTACAAACGAACATTTACAAACGCTAAATAGCTGCGTCGGTCATGGGAAGAGAACAGGTAATCTACTATGTATATTCACCCGTCACAAAATAGCAGGGCCGGACTTTACCATTGTGGGTAGGGAAGCGGATAATAAGTGAATTTTTTTATGCAATAGCCGGTTAACCCATTAAATGAATCAGTGTTTGTGCCTGGGTTTATATCATAAAATAAAAGCTACTCACTATCTATATCAGAATGGTGACCTACCGGACTATGAGACTGTGTTTTCTTGTCACTCTGTTCTACCTCACAACTACACAAGCTGTCATTCTGGAAAAGACGTTCAACGATACGGTCGCCCTTGTTGCTGTAAGTATCGACCAACTCATTGTCAAATATAGGAATAACGGCCAGTGGCGTCACTAGGGTCGGTGCTACTTGGTGCGGTTAACTCACCCCCGCCGCAAAAAAATAAAAACAAAAACTATCCAAACTAAAGCTATCTTTGCAATGTTTTTTTAATATACGACATAATGTAGATAACCTACATTCATTGACTATTTCAAAACTTTTAATGAATGTTAATTCATTTTGATAATATAGTTACTTATGTATGAATAGTTAAGAGGTATATTACAATTTTAAATTGCTAACAGACTTAATATCTTCTGAATATATTTTCTTTTGTAAGGCTATATTATTATTATTATGTTAGAAAAGAACGAGTGTTCATTCTCTGGCGCAGCCAGGGTCGAGTTTCGTTAAAGGGAGACAAAATTCATCGTATTCCCTTTATCAGTTTCCACTGAGGAATTTTCTGGTGATATTATTATTATTATTATTATTATAATACACTAACATTGAAGACTATCTTCTTTGGTTCTATCAATAGTTCTTAGAGGAAGTATACTTGTGATAAATTAGTAATTAAATAGCTGAAAATCACATACAACAGCACTCTCTCACAAGCACATTCACACGCACAGACATTAACACAAACACCAAAACGTAAACAAAACCCTCACACACACAAACTTTCACACGTATAAGTAAGCTCTCAAATACACACAAGCTCCCACACATACAAGCTCTCACATAAGACCTACACACAAACTCACACTCACATACCCAAACGCACAAACATACATGCTCACTAACACAAGCGCAAACACTATCACAGGGAATCACAAAAACCCACTTACCCACAAACTCACACAAAAGCACACACACACACAAACACACAAGCACACAAACCACACATTCGCACTCAGAATCGCACAAATACACTTAATCATACACATGTAATCACATACACAAACAAACACAATTTTTAAACCTACATCTACACAAGATCTATAATCACACCTACACACACACGCGCGCGCAAAAGCACGTACACAAACACATTTAGGCCTACATACGTGGTGCATAAATATAGTTTATCTAGATTCTAGAATAATAATTTCTAAGAAAGTTACAATTTCAAAATGTTAGCCTCTGCGTATGTATTAATACAAACTCTCTCGGAAATGGCAATGAAGAACCAGAGTGAATGCGCTGTCACAAACTATTCCCAATTATTCTTGACTGTAATGATTAGAGACCTGGCCAGAGAGGTAACTCTAATTGAGACAAAGTAAAAATTAGTAATCTTTCCCGTCATTGTGTCACGGAATACCTACACAATGGTAACTTACCTTTAAATGGAATACTTAAAATGAATCCAGCTACAGTGTTTCGTGGTCTCGTCTCTAGACACTCCAGCAGAAGATAGCGGAGTTACAAACTAATTTAGGAGATCTGGCAAAACAAACTCAGCTGCAACAGTTGGAGGTCGAAGAAAGGTAAGGTCGAATAATGAGAAAAAGAGAGACTGAAAGTGAAAGATAGAAAGAGAGAGAGAGAGAGAGAGGGGTGAATGTATATTTGGATGGATGGCTGGATTGCTGGATGGATGGACGGACGGACGGACAGACAGACAGACAGACATATAGATAGATAGATAGATAGATAGATAGATAGATAGATTCATCATCTTATTGCCTACAGGGTAAGGTCAGAGGGCAACTCGGGCATTAAGCAGGTCAGATATGTTGCCCACGGGACGTCAAGCTACTTCGACTACACTCACGTCAATCTTGGAGTCGCCGCAATCCACGACCACACCAACTATCACGACACCCTTGGAATGGGCGAAGTCATTGTAGTCATCAACGGAGTAGAGTTCAGGTCAGTCGCCCACCATATCAATCTTTGAAACCTTATAATATGTGTAATGTATGACTTCAGAGAAAAAAACATACGGTTACTAACATTTTTTATAATAGTCGTTCTTGGTGTATCTACTCTTCATAATCTATGTATTTCTTAAACAAGAAAAACATTTTTTAATATATATTTTTTTAGAAAAAAAAAGACCAATACCTCTATTATAAACTTTAATTATAATAAAATAATTTTTAAATATTTTTTTTCTATTCCGGTATGTATTTGAACGATTATTTATTGGTATGTTCTTTATATGGACATCTAGATGTAGCAGTAGACCTAAAGTTCTGATTAGAACTATTAAGATCTTGTCTAGATCTACTTCTAGATCCAGAATCTAGATGCAATCTATATTAGATGTACGTAAAAACATATAAGATTATAAGCACCGCTTACAAACTTCAGTAAGCGTTTTAGCAACTTTAATTTTTTTCAGTTATGGCATATATATGGTAATACGGTTGCATTCGCCATATCAGCTTAAGACCTAGATACAGTCTCCAGCCAAATTTACATTTATTTATTTTTGGCTTTAATAAATTATAACGGTCAAACTAGAGTAGAGATCGTGATACTTTTCACATCAATATACATCAACTGTTAAATTTCGAGGAAAATCGTTAGAGCCGTTTTTGAGATCAGATGACCTGGTTCCTGGATCCAGGTTTCTGCTGGATGCAGGTTCCTCGATCCAGTTCCTTAAGGTTCTGACTTGAATAGAGGTAGTGTAGAAAACTATAAGTTTTGACACTTCATAGTACCACAGAATCAAAAAAGTAAATCTCATTAGCTTAGTGCAAAACGTAGTTTGTTATTACTTAGCGGCAATAAGGATCGTATCTTATCTTATCTTATCTTATCTTATCTTATATATTTCAGACCTTTTTTCATTAAAAAAAAGATAACTACGTCCTATGCAATTCCAATATTTAATTTACTAATAGTATTTTTTTTAGGAGGCGCGGTGGTTGAGCGGTAAAGCACTTGACTTCTGAGCTGTGGGTTCCGGGTTTGAATCCTTGTGAAGACTGGGATATTTAATTTTGGGCATTTAGGCACCTCTAAATTCACCAAGCTCTAATGGGTAATGGGTACCTGACATAAGTTGGGGAAAGTAAAGACAGTTGGTCGTTGTGCTGGCCACATGACACCCTCGTTAACCGTAGGCCACAGAATCAGATGACCTTTACATCATCTGCCCTATAGACCACAAAGTCTGAATGGGGAACTTTACTTTTAAAAAAATATTTTTTAAAAACTAATTAATTGATGTTTTGTTAGGGGAAATAAATAATAATATCTTAGAGGACCCTAACTATTAAGCCAAATCTGTAAATACTGAACGATTGATTTCCCTTGTTGGCATCAAACAAACATTTAATTACCGGTAATTAATTGACTAATTGGTTAATTTTGTTTATTGATTCACGTCTTGTCTAAGCCAATGAATAATTGCTTCAAGTTTCAACTTGATCAGAGAATGGGTGTTTGTGTGTGTGTGGGGGGAATAATTACCCAGCTATTCAACATTTCCGGTTTTCCGTACACCAGATACACCAAATGAGTAGCTATTGATAGCTATCCGCCATAGTTGAACATCTCAAGTATAGAATATGCATCCTCTGTTTGGGACCCCTCAACTCAAGAAAACAGTAAGAAACTGGAACAGACACAAAATAGAGCAGTGAGATTCAAACCAAATGAATATTCATATTTCACTGAATCATAATCTTCACATACAAAAAACAAAATCTTAAAAATACTCAGAAAGACACAAAGATAAGGATTCCTAATGCTACAACGAATAAGTACAAAGGCTCTTTCTTCCTAAGTGCTACTAGAGCATGGAATGGTTTGCCTGAACTAACCAGGAAAACCAGTGACTTGGCAGAATTTAAGTCATTGGTTTATAATAAATAATAAGGCTTGTCGTCGAGTCCGAATATTAGTGAGGAATGCAGTATTGGTTAATACACATGACTAAATGCATGACGCAATCATTTTTGAAGTAACGTCTGTATTTTATAAGATAAGTAGCATGATAGCATGATAGTAAAGAATTTCTAATGTATTTTTTTTTCTTGGGACAAAACATCAGGACCCGCCATAACGACTATCGTCTGGTTCAGCCAGACACGAGCACAATGACGTTTCGTGCGGTCAAGGACATCATCCCGCCTCCTGTCCCGCCTCAAGTGTCAAGTAAACCAACAGTGGCAGTGAGTACTTTGATTAGTTTTACGATAACTCAAAGCTGGCTCGTGCATTGTGACTATATTTAGTTTATCTCTACGGTCAATGTTTCCCTTAAGTGAGGTTTTGTCTTTTTTTAAACAGCACACTTCCCTTTTGTTCTCTAGATTTCTTTCTATATGACGTTTTCGTCCTGCTCAAATCTTCTTCGTGACGGCGGTCCGTGTCACATGTCAGACACTATTCAGACCATTCCTATCCTGTTCAATCTACATGAACCTTTTGGCACCTGCCTATTCCATATTGGTTCTTTTTTTTTCTTCTTCTTTTTTTTTTTGTTCATTATTTTTTTTTATTCAGATTATGCTTTTGTTTACAGTAACACATAAGACAAACAGGTTAACTTATCCACATCCTGATTACATAGAAGGCCACTGTGGTATAATTACGGACCATGTACATTAATAATGTGACTTACAACATTCTAACATTATTAATTGTCATAAATTAGGTCCAACTTATAATGTATAGTATATATGTTCTATCTCTATAAAAGATAGTAAACATTGTTTGTGTGTAATAAAATACATAAAAGGTTACATGACTAAACAATTCCATTCTGAAAAAAATAAATTTTGGCAAAGAATCTACAAAGATTTTCACAATGTGTTAAATATATCATAAATGATCGTCTCCCCCTTAAAAAGCCGTGGTTTGTTTTGACAATTTTTTATTGTTTCCCTTGGGAATCGGAAAATTTCTCACATATCGCAAAGGTAACATTTTGTTGATTAATAATATGCAAATTTTGGTTACAACTATATATCAAAGAGAATATCAGCAATTACTAAATCTATAAATCTATTCTTTAATATTGTAATAGGTTATCATTCCTATGTATATTCTTTGAGTTATAGTTTTAAAGATTTTCTTCCCTTTAAAAACATGTATAGCTACAGATTTTGGAGATGAGAGAATGGTTCAAGGCTTTCAAAACCCAGAACATTACCCATCGGGATTACCGTCCCTACTTTCAACCTGTGATCTGTTATATGGAAGGTAATGATCCTTATCCCCCTTTGATTTTACGGTGTAGCTATTATTCATAGATAAGTGAAAGTATGAGTTTTGATTATTGATGAATATTGGTTTATCCATTATTGCTTATAATTATATGATTAAATGTTTTCAAAGACCTTTGATTTGATATAATTTAACATGAGTATGTTTTGAGTTCCACCTTTTGAATCATTAATTACAAGACCTCTATTCGCTTCATAACTTCGTGGGGAAAAAAAATGGGTGGGTAGACTAAACGGCTCTAACGAGTTTCCTAAACATTTGATGTATATCTTTTGGAAAACTATAACTTGTTGGTCATTCCATTTATACGTTTCTCCAAAAATATATGTATCTTGAATGGTCTCCTACGTGTTTGGGTATTTCAGTTGTAAAAATGTTTGTTTGAATTTTTTTTTACATGTTTCGGATATTCCTTCAGAGTTGTAGATAATTACTTCCTAGTCCAGCGGTTCTCAACCTTTTAACCAGGTGACCCCTTTTTACAATCTCCCACTCAGCCGCGACCCCACCCCACACACAAATACAGCTATAAAAGAGTGGACAATAAAAATCCATATTTTCGATGGTCTTAGACGACCTCTGGCAAATCGTCAATCGCTTCCGAGTGGGGTCGCGACCCACAGGTTGAGAAACCCTGTCATAGTCCAAACGACAGTCCAGCACGCAAACCGCACGACCAGGTAGCCATATAAAAACGAGTCCTTAAAGAGTTGAATAGATTTGCACATTGTCTTCTAAGTCTAGATCTAAAGGTCTGCTGCCATTGGAATATTAAAGTTTAGTATATCTATTTATTCGCTCAGCCCAGGGGATGGGACGTGGTTAACAAATAATTACATCTAGTGATTTAACAAAAATCGGTCTTTAACCCTTAAAACGCGAGTAGTAGTTTAGCCTCAATACATCAGAATTGTAATCCTATTTTTTGTATGCACTCAATCTAAAACAGCTCAGCACTTTAAGGGTTAAGCTACGTTAAGGTCGCATAGTATTTTTATTTGTAAAGTATTAAAACAATGTTTTTCTTATTTCATTGGAACTATGTACTTACTACATCAATATGTACTTACTACATCAATATGTACTTACTACATCAATATG
>JADKLZ010084329.1:2483486-2494453 GCA_021533235.1 Biomphalaria straminea
TCGATTCCATCGGAATGAATCTCTGCAGCTTCCTTGTGCGATGTGGGCACACATTTCGAAGAGCGGTATTGTTCATCCTGTAGGATGAATCAAATGAGAGTTTGGTCAACTGCAGTCGCCAAGAAAAGTTTCCCATCTCTCCAAGCTGCTTTTGCGTCCAAATGGAGAGGGGATAACCGATATAGATCTAGTTTGGTATAAGTTTCGTAACTGAATTGGCCAGAATATAGTATTTTGCAACCTGCCTAACGCCGACTCTTTCGATTTATATTTTTTGGGTAGATTTCCAATGCGATTTCTATATTGAAATCTAGTAACAAGCCAGCGGAGGTTTGGATTCACATATCTTAATTCTCCTTGATGGGTATATCCAGCCAAGTGTAATTAACCCTTCCTAATAGATAAGCATCTAAAATAGGTGTATGTGCGCTAACCACTCAACCACCGCGCCTGCCTTGTATAGCTCTATTTAAAAATGGGGCGGTGGAATAGGCGGAACTAAACCCACTCTTATTACATGGTGCCGCCTTTTGGATAAATTATGCCTTTCGCCATTTACATTTGTTTATCATAAATTCATATCTGCTTTTTTTTTTCTTCTCTCCCGTATCTCTAAAACACACACACACACACACACATACACACACATAATATGGCTGCCAACCAAGACGTCACATGCCACTGGATGACAGAATAGTATTGTTTGAATAACATTGTTGGGGGGGGGATGATATACCAATTTTAGAAGGGGGGGAAGGGGGGGGGCTAGTGTCAGAACATGTATGAAGAGTCCGAATCGGGGGCAGGATGTATGCGTGTCAGATTTTTTGGGGGGTTGACGGGGTTGTAGTCTGACCAGGAGCATCCATATTCCCTCCCTATAGATAGACACCCTGAGAAATGTATGGACAATTTCAGCATGTAGGTAATAAGGCATTCGTAAAGATAAGTTAAGGGAGAATTATGTTAGAGAGTGTCATAATGTGACTGCCACCTCATAACTCAACTGTTCTTGGTGTGTGTTTGTGTGTGTGTGTTTGTGTGTGTGTGTTTGTGTGTGTGTTTATGTGTGTTTTGTGTGTGTTAATGTGTGTGTTTGTGTGTGTTTGTGTGTGTTTGTGTGTTTGTTTGTGTGTGTGTTTGTGTGTGTTTGTGTGTTTGTTTTTGTGTGTGTGTGTGTTTGTGTGATCGGGGATTGGGAATAACCTTTTGACTTTCATGCTATTGAGTTTAAACCCCAGAAATTGGATTTTTACAAAGCTTATATCAACTCTGTCTGTGTGGTACACGTTATTTCTCCGACATCAATATCGAGTCTCGGATCAAGTTGAAACTTGACACAATTATCTATTGTCCCTAACAAAACATGAATCAATCATAAAATTAACCAATGGGTCAATTAACTATTGGAAAATAGTTATCTTGTTTGATATCGAAAAGACTAAATAAATCCAACAGTATTGAGAGATATGGTTGTAAATTCTGTTTGATTTTTTTTTTAAAGTAGGTTTTCTTTTATTTCGATGTATTAATGTAAGGCTAGTTGGAGCGAAGAAAAACTCCAATGTTGTATAATTGTGATGGTTTTAATAGGAACATTTTTAGAAACCTCTTTTAGAGACCTTTTTTATGGACCTTTTTTTTAGAAGCCTCTTTTTAAAACCTTTTAGGGTTTCTTAAAGAATAAAAATATAACAAAGCGTTCGTATTGTATAGATCACACATGTAAAATTTAAGAAAAGACAATAATTATAAATCAAAAATAAATTGACTCCCCTTTCTTTGTTTTTACATTAATTCTGAGAGGATTTGATTTTAAGATTATAGAACTTGTGTAACTATGGATACAAGCAAACGGGCAGTTTGCTATGAAGCTTTGTCGTCCATCGTGTTGTAAACACTTGATCTGTGGTCATTGAGGATAACCCACTGCAGACTGTCTACAATGACCGCCTTTGGACTGTCAGTGAGATTGACGGCTCTGAGTGGTTAAGTCATTAGTGTACAGGAGCCCACTTTGACTTAGCTGGGTTTTAGGTTTTCAAGTTTAGATTTTTGGTTAGGTTACTTCACATTGGAGTCTTCCTTCTTGTTGGATGTCTCTCTCTCTCTCACACACACACTCTCTCTCTTACTCTATCTCTCTATCTCCCTCTCCCTCTCTCCCTTTCTCTCTCTCTTACTCTCTGTCCGCTCTTTCTCTCTCTTTGTCTCTCGATCTTCTCTCTCTCTCTCTTTTACTCTATCACTAGCCATCTATCTCTCTCTTTTACTCTATCTATCTCTATTACTCTATCTCTTCTCTCTCTCTCTTACTATTCTCTATCTCCTCTCTGTCTCTCTTACACTCTCTCTCTCTCTTTTACTCTTTCTTCTCTCTCTTACTCTATCTCTATCAATCTGTCTCTCTCTTTATCTCTATTTCCCCATCTTTCTCTCTTACTCTCTCTCTCTCTCTCTCTGCCTCTCTCTCTTACACACACTCTCTCTCTCTCTTACTCTCTCCCTCTCTCCTCTCTCTCTTTCTTACCATATCTCTTGCTTTTACTCTCTCTCTCTCTCTCTCTCTCTCTCTCTCTCTCTCTCTTTCTCTATCTCTGTCTCTCTTACTCCATCTCACTCTCTCTCTCTCTTGCTTGTATTCACACTATTTCTGATAACTAATTTAGTCAATTATGATTTAAAACCTGTATTCTCATCAGCATGTAGACACTCTTCCCCCACTTAGTGACAGTTGTTGATGTCCCCAAAGGGCGTGGTGCTAAATAAACAAGCTGCTGAACATTGTCATCGGTAGCGCCCCATCGACATCATCACCGGCAGTTAGCGCCTCATTAGAAACAGTAGGACAACGCCTGAGTGGCGAGGGATCTCACATTGTACGAAGTGACCTCTCGAAGAGAATGATGCACGGTGAGATATACCACTGAATGAACACTACTAATCGTGACATTTTCATTCTCATGTATCCTCGTCAAAATATGGCATAATTCTCAATGTACGCTTTATTAACTTACAGGAAACGACAGCTGCCAACTTAAACTCTTTAATGAATAAGGCTGGACTAAAAAGTAGACTAATACCATAGACTAAAAAAAAAAGAGTAAAGTTCCCCTTTCAGACCTTGTGGTCTATAGGGCAGATGATGTAAAGGTCATCTGATTCTGTGGCCCACGGTTTACGAGGGTGTCATGTGGCCAGCACAAGGACCAAACGCCTTTACTTTTCCCCAACTAATGTCAGGTACCCATTAGAGCTGGGTGGACTCAAGGGCGCCCGAAAATCCCGAAATAAAAATCCCAGTCTTCACCAGGATTCGAACCCGGGACCTCCAGTACGGAAGCCAAGCGCTTTACCGCTCAGCCACCGCGCCCTTACAAGAAATACCATAGACTAATACCATTAATATAGACTGGAAAAAGTAAGTAACTTCATTTAGCTTGAAAACATGTATATTTATTGTATTCGGATTTCCGAATTATGAAAAATTTAAAAATTGCATTATCTTCTCTCTTAGAGATTAAACAAAATTTAAAGACATAAAATTAAGTACACACAATTACAATTCACAAATTTTTGTTTCATAAAACTCTCTTATTGGCCAGTCTATATTTATTTATGTCTATGACTAATACTAAAGGAACATTCATTTTTTCAACTAGTGAATGAATAGAGTCTACATGCGGAAATACCCAATGACGTCATCTGTTCAAGATTAATATTTTCTAGTTACCTAGTCAAATTTAATAAGTTATGGTCCGACAGCTACGAATCCCGTATGGGAGACGAACGTATGCCAAAAGCAGTCTTTTTTGGTGAGCTAAAAGGTGGTCGACGTAACAGAGGCGCCCCACGGAAACGCTTCAAAGACCAGCTTAGGCGTCAACTTTGCTTGGCTGATATAGAAGAGAGCACCTGGCTGCATGCGGCGTCGGAACGAGACAGCTGGAGGTCACTCACGAAGGCCGCGGGATACACATTTGAGACCAAAAGAAAATTTGCCGCCGAGGACAAACGCAGACGGCGAAAAGAAAATCTAAATCGATCACCTGCGGACAATGGTTTTGCTTGCCCTGGATGTGGCAAAATATGTAGGTCACAGCTGGGACTGCACAGCCACGGGAAACACTATATTCCTCACTAAAAAAAAAGGACTGTTAGGAAATCTCAAAATGTTATCGGACTTGAAAGCTTTCATCGAGTTCATGAAAAGGAAATGAGATTGAGTTCTTCTTTTCGAAGACAAGCCTATTATTAGTCAAATTTAAATTAATTTTTTGTATACTTTGATAAATTATAACGGTCAAACTAGAGTGTTCCCAGTGTGGGGAATGAGCAAGTAATTCATTTTCCAATGAAGTACATCAAATGTCCAATTTCTTGGACAATCGTTACGGTCTTTTTGAAGAACCGTGTCCACCCATACAGGTTTTGTCTACTCCGAATGTGCGACCTGAAAAGATGTATTGTAAATATACTTGTAAAAGTATGAGTAATTAATAATACAAAATAATAATAGTTAATCATAATAATCTTTTCCTTCATGGTTGTAGAAGAACTCAATCTCATTTCCTTTTCATGAACTCGATGAAAGCTTTCAAGTCCGATAACATTTTGAGATTTCCTAACAGTCCTTTTTTTTTTAATGATCTCCCATTTCTTTACATTACCTGTTACAATTGTGTAAAAGTTTTATTTTTTTATTTTAAAACTATTTGATTTTGCGCTTGTGTTAAATGAGGTCGAAAAAAACACTACAAAAATAAAAAATAAAAAAACAATTGTCGAAATAGAAAAAAAAATAGTGTAAAAAAAGAAACACAGTGTAAACAGGATGCTGTTCATCCTTGGCTAAGTAAACATTTACCAATTAAATGCTACTGTGTTTCAAATTGAGCCGGTCCCCTAATCTTGAATGCGCCATATTTATAAGTCTTTTGACGAACAAATGATCCACCGATACGACATCTCTGACTTGCAGCAATGCGGTGCTAAGAGTCAGTGTGGGCAATGCGGTGCTAAGAGTCAGTGTGGGCAATGCGGTGCTAAGAGTCAGTGTGTGCCTTTTTTTCAATATATTTAATTTCTCATTGAGTGAAAGTAAAAGTTGCGCGGTGGCTGAGCGGTAAAACGCTTGACTACTGGACCGGGGTTCGAATTCTGGTGTAAACTGGGATTTTTAATTTCTGAATTTTTAATTCGCTTTACCACCTATGAGTCCACCCAGGTCTAATGGGTACCTGACATTATTTGGGGAAAAGTAAAGGCGGATGGTTGTTGTGCTGGCCACATAACACCCTCGTTAACCGTGGGCCACAGAATCATCTGCCCTATAGACCACAAGGTCTGAAAGGGGAACTTTACTTTTACTTGTTTTCACCCAATGCGGTCTATGGGTCATATGATGTTTCTGTTTCTGTAGCCCACGGGTAACGAGGGTGTCATGTGGCCAGCACAACCGCCTTTACTTTTCCCCTACTAATGTCAGGTACCCATTAGAGTTGGGTGGACTCAGAGGCGCCCTAAAAATCCTAAAAATAAAAAAAAGAATAGCTATCATTTAAAATAAATGTGGTCTCAAGTGCTGCCTTCATACGTCTATAATCAATCAGATTGATCTTCCGTCGGTCAATCTATCCGAACCGAACCGAACGTTCATCTTCAGCAATGACCAGAAAAGAAATGTCACTGTATGTAATAGATTTGCACGAATAATGAAGTGAAATGATCGAACTCTCGCCCTGCACATTACCTGGTCAATTTACTATCGTCTGGGCCATCTGACTTCTATGACAGGTACAGAAGACACGTTTTGTTTTGATAGGCAAATGAGACAGCAAGTGTATTGACTACGTTTATAAGTGTGTTCGTGCCTGTCAGTATCTATGTCACAGAGTTTGTGCACATGTGTGTGTGTGTTCGTGCCTGTCAGTATCTATGTCACAGAGTTTGTGCACATGTGTGTGTGTGTGTTCGTATGCGTAAAATTTCAAAACAGTTCATTCTTGTCCTTGATTTTTTTTTCCTCCGCTGAGTGCTTTCCCTTGAGTGAACTGATCTGGAGTTATCCGTACCTGATTGACAGTCGTTACTTAAAGTTCGGGCACCACTTGTGTCCCGATGTGGTGCTAAATGATCGCGGCGACAAACAGCGCCCCCCGAGTAACGGTTTAGTACTAATAGACCAAGAAAGGGGAAAAAAAAAAGAAAAGTTTACCTGCTCGCGAGGGCTTAACAAACAGCCCCTTTTAAGCGTGTGTGTGTTTACAGGACCGTCGATTAGAGAGGGTTCCAGGTAGCAGTGACAAGAGGTCACCAAGTACATACAAACGGAACATCATCACTTGACTGACTTGACTAGCGGAGGATAATAGCCAAAAGGTAAATCTGATAAAATTATTTCTTTCTTAATTTTTTTACGGTAGGTTTTGTTTTATTGATCTGTAAAATATTAAGAAATAAACACAGCTTATATGTAATTGTGTAAAATTTTTTTTTTAAATCTGGTTACTTAAATTGTTTATTATTGCACAGACTTAGAGAAGATTTTATTCATTTTATTTTGACCTTTTCAAAAACAGTCTTTAAATAATGAATAGTGTAAAGCAGTGTTTCACTAATGATCAAAATCAAAAGATTGTATCTTAGCATTCGGGGGCCCCTGTAGTTTGTAAAAATATTTAATGTAAAAAAAACCCACTCATTTTGAAGCCCCGCTTCAAACGAGGGCCAAGGGAGGGATTTTCAAATTGCCCCCCCCTCAACCCGCTCAGCTACTCCACTGCTGCTATGCACCGCATTTCAGTGTTTGGAGAGGCCTGAATAGGTTTTATACGAGTTACTGCAATAATCATCTAGTAGGCCACCACAGGAATTAATCCCTACGAAATAGAAGCAAAGTGTTCCGCTTAACACTCAGAATATGCGAAGCGTTCCGTTACGGAAAAAGTTTGGGAAACACTGATGTTTCAATGGCCGACGATTAACGAAGATGAAATGTGGGCCCTACTTTTATTTCTGCAAAGTATGTCAGGTGCCTATTAGACGATTAACGAAGATCAAATGTGGGCCCTACTTTTATTTCTGCAAAGTATGTCAGTTGCCTATTAGACGATTAACGAAGATGAAATGTGGGCCCTACTTTTATTTCTGTAAAGTATGTCAGGTGCCTAGTAGACGATTAAGGAAGATGAAATGTGGGCCCTACTTTTATTTCTGCAAAGTATGTCAGGTGCCTATTAGAGTTGGACGTCCTAATGAATTACTGACTTAAAAACAGGGATTTGCACTCCAGACCCCTTGGTTCGAAGTCGAGTGTTTCACAACTCGGCCACCACACAAATCACACCCCAACAAAAATGTATCAATACGTTTAACATTTTAAAAGGTTTTTCTAATTATTATACACCTTAATTGATTTTGATAAATTATTATTATTATTATAAATGAACTCATTTTCATTATTATGTAATACCATAGTCGAGTTTCGTTAAAGGGAAACAAAATTAATTGTGGTCCCTTTAACGGTGTCCACTTACACATTTTCTGATGTGGCAGGTCTGCAGCAGTACTGCCCTTTGACTTGTAATAAGGATCCTCTTAGAAATGCTTATGGCTTGAGAGTGTCTTCAGGTCAACCTATAGGCTAACATATTATTATCATTTAAAACCAAACAAGAACTTAAGGATTATGTTTAGTTTACATGTTTCTAGGTCAGTGATGCCCTACCTTTCTTGTGTCCTGATAAATTTCAGATATATGTCAGTGTCACACTTCAGCAGATAAATCATTTATTCCAATTTCACAAAGGAGGCTCAGCCACTTTATTCATCTGGGCAAAAGATTCTTGGGCCGCGTCACCGGCCGGATATGGTCCGCGGGCCGTAGTTTCAGCCATATTTATTATATGGTTGTCGCAAAGAGTTATCTTTTTACTAAGTTTATATCAACTCTGTCTGTCTGTCTGTCTGTCTGTCACAAGTCTTGTACACGTAGTTTTTCCCTCTTCCCATTCTCGGATCAAGTTTAAATTTTAAAATTAACCAAATAATTAACCAGTTCGTTAATTAATTAGTTCTTATTGATTAGTTTTACTGCTTTAGGTGCCAGATACTCGCCTTTGTCCCTTCCGCCGGACTCACTATCTGAGCCACACAGTGAAGGCCAGGAGTTGGACTATTTGAGAAGCAAGCCATTAGGAAGCATTTTATATGTAGTGGAGTGCTTACATACATTACCACATCCATTACCACTTCTGGCAATGACAACCTTGCGGAACCAGTAAGCTCCGGGCAGGAGGTGCTCGTTATCCATGGCTGGCTCCCAAACTCCCAAACTCTGAATTCAAACTTCTGCTGCCTTGCAGATATACCCAATCATGGGATAGGCGTTGGTGCAGGGGAGTAGCTAGGAATTTTCCATCGTTTGGGGACCCGCGGGCTTTACCTCTTTGGGGGCCCCTGCATTTAGCGTAATATATACTTTTTATGTAAAAAACACTCCCCCCTCCTCCCCCCACCCTAGCTAAGCCACTGCTTTGGGGAAACCCTGAGGAAAAATCAGGAGCTGGTGACCCTAAGGCAGTCTGCAGCACCAAGTGCTACAACCCGGCAGAACCTGCGACGCCGCTGACCCCAAACTGTATCGGCCATATTGATAGATCTTGTTTTATGTAAAGAACTGGAAAATGTTGTAACGCTGATAGATATGGCTGTAAATGTGCGGTTCTTTAACAAAGTTTAGAAAGGTTTTTTTTTTTTTGTTACAAATCTTATATTAACTCACTCTGTCTGCCTGTTTGTCCGTCTGGAACACATTTTGAGCACGTTATTTCTCACACTACCATTCTCGGATCAAGTTGAAACTTTACACAATCCTTTAGTATAAAGAGATATGACTAAATATGTGAAGTTTTGCCCACTTACACATTTGTACTCATTAATTCATCTAACCCATTCTCAGATGAAGTTGAAATTTTCAATGCACGAGACTGTTCCTATTCAAACATTAATCAATTATAAAATTAACCATTTAGTCAATTTATTATTGTTTATTAATTATTTTATTTGATTTTGAAAAGAGGAAATAAATTAAACAATATTGAGATATATAGTTTTAAATGTGGAGTTATTTCATTGGAAAAGCTTTTTTTTTTTAATGTATTTTATATTTCGCTTGTTCTCAAGTATTTTTTTTTCAATACTTCTATTCAAGTCATAACTTCATGGAATGCGGAACCTGGATCTCGAAAACAGCTCTATTTTTCTAGTTAATGCATAGCGCTGCGGAAAGAGTTACTAGCTTGTTGGCCCCTTGGGGAAAAAAAAAACTCGTCTGATCATTATCATTTATTAAGTAAAAAATTTAATAAATTTAAATTTGGCTATAGATGTAGATCTAGGTCTATATCCAAAATCGGTTTTTAAAGGACTATTGCTTTGGGGAATTTCCGAATGTAAGACTTCTTTGACAGGAACATGTTGCGCATCGTTTTCTATGTCTAGATCTAAATGCTTATCATTGGAATACATGTATTATGAAGTAAGTGTACTAGATCTATACCTTCGGTTAACCAGGAGTCTTTCTCGGGAGAAAAGGGGTGGGTAAAAAATAAAAAAAGAGTCCCAATGTTTTTTTAATCTAACATTTATTAATTTTTACGAGAAAAATAATAATCTGTTAAATCTGTTGTATTTTTTTATGTTTTTCTTGATTTTATTAATAAAAGTGGCAATCTTTATAAAAACATGAAAATCTATTATTATTACCTTCTCAGTTAGACTCAGTTAGACGCCTTCTATATCTATACATAGAACAGAGTAGAACAAGACTTTGAGATTGATAGGCTATTATTGCATATAATAATAAGAATTTCGCAATCATAACTTAAGTCTTAAGGTTTTCTTTTCCCATTCAGCTATGTACACGACACTAGATTATTATTATTGTAATCATTATCGGTTTGGACATTTATTAACTCTGGCATTATTGCGAGCCCTCCCCCCGTTTTCCCCTTACTCTCTGGTGCTGCAAATCCGAGTTCTGGCACCTGTCAAACGGTACGTGTTTACTTGAGCAAGGTCAACAGGTAAACACCGACACCCCCAGGGACCGACCTACAAGAAAGTGGGAGGAGCCAAGTGACGCATTTTTTTCCCCCGGCCTGTTAATAGAAAGTCGTTAATATGCTCGCGCTCATTCGTATGGGCGTGGCCAAGGGGGAAACCTGAGACAATGTAATGCCGTCTAGAGTTTTCTATTGGTGGGGAAGAAACCAGTGAGAAAAAAAATGTGATTCATTTAATAGCAAATCCTGATTAAAACATTATCTATATTTTATTCTTGTGGATTTCTTTTTTTAAAGTAATATTTATATGTTTCTCACTATTTTTTAAAGTATTAACTAAAATATTCGTTTTACTAATGTTTAAGCACATTTGCTTTTCAGTATAAATATAATTTAAACATTGCGTAAAAGCTAACTTGCTTTTAAAAGGTTTTCGTTAAACCGGAATTCGTGTGTTTTAAGACCTGCGTCTTGGGTCCCAATGGCTGAGGACTAGGGAAGAGTGGGGGGGGGGGCTGATAAAACATGGAAGGGAGGGGGTGTTGCTGAACTAAAATCACAGGTACATTGTCTGATGTTAAACTGCACGATGTAAAAGGATCCAAAGGTCTCCAGTTACGGAAAGTTGTGGCTCTACTTAATACGTCCTGACGATAAGGCGTGTCACGTGATCTGGCGGTGGCCATTCCGCTACCATCGCAGATTAAGACATTGGGCGGCTACCATTGTAGATTGGAACCTATATTGCTACCATCGAAGATTGGACTGCTACCAATTATGAATTAGAGCTAGCTGCTGCCGTGGTAGGCTTCATTGCTACCTTATAAGTCCTTATTAATCATCTCGCTACTATTTTGGAACTTAACTTTGTTCCGCTGACATCTGCGTTGTCCGTAACGC
>JADKLZ010084329.1:2577406-2590230 GCA_021533235.1 Biomphalaria straminea
AGGGGGGGGGGGCGGAATTGATGTCATCGCCCCCTCCCGACCCCACCATATCGGCCAACATACTAGAGGGGGGGGCGAAATATAAATAATCAGTATATATTATTAACACAAGTAATAAGTTCGTATATCAATTGTGTGAATTGTAAACTAAAATTCGTCCGCCCCCCCCATCTGAAATTTGACCGCCCCCCCCCACTCGAAAGCTTGGGGGGGGGGCGAAATCGATGCCACCGCCCCCTTCCGACCCCACCATATCGGACAACATACTAGAGGGGGGGGGGGCGAAATCATCTACAAATATGTAGAAATATAAAATAATTAGTATATATTATTCACATAAGTAACAAATTCATATACCAATAGTGTGAATTCTATACTAAAATTCGTCCGCCCCCCCCCCTTTGGGGGGGGGGGTCGGCCGAGTGGGGGGGGCGATCGCCCCTACCGCCCCCCCCCTGGATCCGCCAGTGCCTTTAACAGGATCTCAAAAAACGTTTCTAACCATTTCCCTAGAAATTTAATTGCCGATTTATATCGCTGAGAAAAGAATTACTAGCTCGTTTGCATCACTAGAAAAACTCTTTGAATGTTATAGTTTTTCAAAATAAAAAATAAATGAATTTAAATTTGGCTATAGAACTAGGCCAAGATCTAGATCGAACATCAGTTTTAAAGGGACTATCGCGTTCGAGAATTTCCAAATGCAAAGCATTATTGATTCGTCAGTATTATAAATTAATGTTCTGGAACATTTAGGGCATCGTCTTCTAAGTCTAAATCTAAAGGCCTATCATTGAAATATTATAAATGTAATAGATATATACATTTGCTTAAAACCAGTGGGGTAAAAAATGCTATGATGAATAGAAAAAAACATAGCTCTAAAATGTATAAAGGAGTTATTGCCTTTTGAGAAAAAACACTTTTAATGTTTTTCAACTATTTTCTAGTTATATTACTCTTCTTATGTTATATTAATAAATTAGACTGCATCTAAACAAAATGCTGATGATTGCGATAATAATTAATCGTAAAAATATTAAATCTGGTAAATAACAACGTATCTCTTGTTATAGAAATTGAACTGGTAAGATGCATATCTATTTTTAGACTAATTATCTTTTCGTGGTTGCCTTTTTTTTTAATAAGAAAGAAGTCACGTTTCCTTATGTATAAATAAATGCCTTGATAGATTTTGTTTAGAGATTCAGAAACCAGAGGACATCATAAAGTGTTACTTTTTGTTGGTAAGGATATGACAGGAAATTGTTTGTTTTTTTATATTGCAAAATGTATTTTGCATGTTCAACATTTGCAACAATCTTTTTCAGAAGTATTTGTTGAGTTGGTATCATCATTGTCCAGGGTCAAAATTTTCTTCTTTCTGTTATAATCTACGCGCCATTCTAGACGAATGATAAAAGAAGAATAACATAAAAGAAATACTTTAAAAAAACAAGTTTGCAAAGTTTACAGAATCATTTTTTAAATGCTTAAAAAATGGTTACTCAGGGCTCAAAATTTCTCAAGGGGACTACTTCACTTATACACGTTATATGCCCCACACCCCAATCTCAAATTAAGCTGAGATTGTGCAAAATTATACAGCTTAATTTGAGATTGGGGTGTGGGGCATATAACGTGTATACAAATTTTACCAGAAAGTTAGAGTGAGTTGATTTAAGTTTCATATTTTAAAAAAAATGGTTAAATTCTTTAAATTTCATAGATAATGTACAATTAATGTAGTATTAATTAATGGCTTTAAATGAATATCAACAGGTAGGAAGATGAACATTTTTCTTCTGTCACTAGTCCTTGTGGCTGCGGCCTCAGCCCAAGTTATCCGAGAAGAAGAAGACAATTGTTTCACCATAGCTGGGGTAAATCTTTGTGGAGATCTACCCATCAGTGGCAAGAGAGATGAACTGGACAAAAGAATACTGCCTTGTTATTACATCGATGGTGTTAGAACTTGTATAGGAATCAAAAGAGAGGAAGACCTGAATCTAGCAGCTTCAAAGAGAAAAGAACAAGATGTTGATCTGTGCGTCAATATGGGTATATATAAAGTTAATACTTTTTTGTGTTGGCTACACAAATGAAAAGAAAATACACATTAAAGTAGGTAGTCTAACGCTAAACATTTTGTATTTTATAGACACATTGGGTTAGGACTTTAGATAAAGATATTGTATTAATATTCGGCATTAAGCATGTGCAATTCAGGCATCCACTTAAGGCCTCTAATTGATGGCGGCCTCGTACAGAGAAATATTTTTTCTTGTGAGATTTGTCCAAACTTATGGATTTAAGAAATATTTACCTGTATTTTTTTCCATCTCTCTAAGTATTTTATTATCTTTTAGTGTGTTTCATGTTTTATTGCTACTTTTGTTTTGTACAAAGTTGACTCTGTCCGTCTATCCGTCCGTCTGTCAGGCCAAAAGTGTGTACACGTTATTTCTGTGAAAAAAATTTAATAAAGACATGATGTTTTGAAATGAAATACCTTATAAAATACCAATATTTGTGCCTACATTATTCAAATAATTTTGTTTTTTATTTTTACTCTTATAGCTGTAATCATATAACTAGAAAATACATTGTTGTTGTTGTTAATCACATATCAAAATCAATAAAATAATCTTTTAAACTTTTTTTTAAATTTAGGTTGTACAAGGTTTTGTCCAAGTTCAGATACAAATATTATGACTAATATTTGTAGAAAAGATGCACAGGACGTAGACGTTGCGACTTGTTTAACTATCAATGGTGTCAGAACATGTTTACCGTTTATCAGAAGAGAGGAAGATCTCAACTTGGCCGAGATTGTTGCCAACATCGGAAAGGTTGTGCAGGTCATCGATGGTTTCATTTCTGGAGCAGCTGCCAAGAGAGAAGAACAAGATGTTGATGTGTGCTTTACATTTGGTACATATAAAGTTTATACTCTTTTGTGTTGGCTACAGAAATGAAAAAGAAAATACACATTAAAGGAGGTAGTCTAACGCTAAACATTTTGTATTTTATAGACACACTAGAGTAACACCTTTAGTAAAATATCTAAATTTAGAAAGCCTTCAGGACAGAAGACTCAAAAGTAAAGTAGCAATTCAACATGAAACACTGAACCATAATCTTCAAATTCAATAACAAAATTTTATATACTTCTCAGAAAGACACAAAGATAAAGGCACACTCCTCGTCCCATATGCTAGGACAAATTTGTACAAAAGCTCCTTCTACCCCAGCGCTATTAGAGCATGGAATGGATTGCCTGAGCTAGCCAGGAAAACCAGTAACTTGGTAGAATTTAAGTCATTGGTTAATATGCATGACTGAATGCATGACGCGTTGAACGTAATCATCTTCTTTTTTGAAGTAACGTCTGTATTGTATAAGAAAATAAGATAAGATTTGGATACACCATTTTCCATTCACACCATGCTGCGCCATGGGATCTTCCCATTTACTTGTTGCTTGTTGCTTGCTTGTGTGTTTGAACTTTTGAACTTGTCGACTTTGAGAATTATATATATTGTAATAATATAAGTGACAAGGCAAACTCAACGAGACATATATTTATTTATAAGACATCACAAGTACACAAATAACATCTTCATTAAACTACAGTGTCTCCATTTCCACTTCTAGCCCTGGGCGGAAATCGTTACTCTCTTCTGTAAACATCCTCTATAGTCCGTTCACTAGAGGTGCGCTAGCCAGACTTGCGATGCGCATAGCGAGGTCATAACATTGCCCCCGTCTTAACACTTTTCATCCCGAAAAGAAAAACACTGCAGCTGAGGTTTGACAGTTCAGTTGGAGGTCGATCAGTGGGAGCCACAGGCGGTAGGGTGCCTGTTGCACACGAAGTCATCTGCCCAGTTTTCCGCAGCCGTCGCTTTCTCTTTCTCCAGTTGACCAGGCCTTTTGTTGAGATGATGGCGTGACAGTTTGACACTCAACGAGATAGTGTCGAGCAATGTTTTCTTCAGCGCAGCCGTTGATCGGACACGCCGTTTCAGCAGATCCTGCCGACAGACGTCTCTCGTGGGTACTGCAGGGTCAACTTCAGCCACGTTGCAAACCAAGTCTAATGCACCGCAGTCAGCCTCAGCTAACAGTCTCACGTCCAGGAGATTGGTCTCTTCAAGTTCAAGTGGAAGATGTCTTCCTCTTGACAGCTCAGATGTAGAGTGGGTTGACTGACATTCATTCATGTCAATGTCAATGATGATGGCGAAAGTACACATACCTTGTTGATGGTTTTCTTGGCATCCACATTCAGAGTGTGATGCGCCGCACGTACAGTTCATGTTCAAGTTCTGGATGCAGTTGTCGAGCTACACATTTCCCTCATGAGCACCGGCAGATAGGCAGAGGTCTTTAAGGTCTATAGCAATAGGCTTAGACGCAGACCCAAAGTTGTCTCGATCTGTCCGGCTGATTGAGGTACTGGCAGTCACAGTCCTGACCATGCAACTTCTTCACCAACGAGTCCACAGGCAACTGCTCCTTCATCAACAATTTTATTCCTCCTTTTACTTGCGACTCAATTTGATCAATTCGGTCTATTTGGCCTTCTACTTGTGATACCATTTCATCTATCTTGTTCCCCATCCTGTTAATTCTATCACACAGTGCACCAACACCCTCTTCATTTTGCCAATAATCTCGTAAATCTCCGGTTTGATTTCAAACAAGTAAGCATCCGGATCTTCTTCTTCATCTACCAAGGCTTGCCGGAGACGAGCTGTAAGCACCTCCTTGGTACCACCAGGCTTCTCATAACGGTCACGGAGTTCCTGCCTAAGTTCTTTAACTGAGAACTGGTCTAATAGTTTGAACGATGCCATTGTGATCAAGTCCTACCTCCTCTCGTTGAGCCGCCTATAATTCCACTTCTAACACCATTGTAATAATATAAGTGACAAGGCAAACTCAACGAGACATATTATATACACTCTTAAGCGAGCAATTCTTGTATATATATATATATATATATATATATATCTTCTATTTCGAAAACGGCTCTAACGATTTTCTTTAAAATTTCAACGTATCTAAATGTTAGTGAGAAACAAATTATCAACTCATTGGCCACATCGGGAAAACTCGAGTTCAACCGTTATTTCGATATGAAAATGTCTCAATGTTGTAAAATTAATTTTGGTTACAATAATTTATGAATAAAATTTTTCCAATTTATGAATGAAAGTTTTCCATGACGTAAACGGAAAAAACGATGCTTACGTCACTAGGCTTACCTTAGTACAATGCAAACCAGAACGAGTTTTAAAGTATCAATGGACCTAATTAAACATTTACGCACCATCTTACTGAAGATTGATTTATTATAGAACTATGGAAGGAAAGTAATGAAATTAAATGTACCGATGTATGATTAGTTATTGCGTTTTAAGTGCTTAATAAATTGTTTACACTTTAATTGCGTAGAGCGGTGTAGATTTCCTCATTAATCTTCGGATTTGATGTCAAGCTTATTATAATTATTATTTTGCTGGTAAAAATTTGACCATGTGTTCATGCTTCAGTGTCTAATGTCCCGTACCAAAACAAAGGAAATGGTGATTACACAGTTGCTCTACGCCTTACTTTCTCACACTGAACAAGATATCTAGCTAGCGGTCATTGAGTTTGCGTACGCTGCACCCACTTTTGATTTAACTATAAACCTCAGTAAAAAACTTGGATTTTGGGCGTGGTGACGAAAGGCCTAGGAGATATCTGAATGGAGGGATGTGTAAAAGCAGGCCATATCCTTCCATGGGCTGTAACACCAGTAGCCGGTATGAACTTCTTATAGTCTGACAGTCTGGCTGAGCAGGACACATATTCCGTAAAAAAATCTGAAGAGTTTCTTTAGTGTTCTGTTTGTTCTATATGTAATGGTACATGGCGATTAAATATCAAGTCTCTTAAGTCCTCCTACAGTCTAGACAGCGAAAACCTATCGTAGGCCTACTATTATTGGCTTGGAAGAAAGTCTTTGCAGTTTTACCCAATAACGTAGAATTTGCGTCACTCAATTTTTTGTACTAAACCATAATTGAATATACTAATTCCAAAATTAAATGTCTGAACGTAACAATTTACATATATAACAAACATAACACTAAAGAAATTCTCCGAATTAGTAGTCTTTATCCGATCGTTCATTTTCGTAATTATAGAAAAAATCCCAAAATGACTTCGGGTATATAACCTTTCTTATGAAATTATTTAACCGAGCAAGGCTCGGCCACCTGATATTATTTATTTATGAGACATCACAAGTACACAAATAACATCATCATTAAACTACAGTGTTTCTATTTCCACTTCTAGCTTGGGCGGAAATCGTTACTCTCTTCTGTAAACATCCTCTATAGTCCGTTTACTAGAGGTGCGCTAGCCAGACTTGCGATGCGCATTCCGAGGTCATAACAATATATATAGATTGGGTTAGGAATATAGATAAAGGTATTTATTAATATTCAGCATTAAGCATGTGCAATTCAGGCAGCCACCTAAGGCTTCTAATTGGTGGCGGCCTCGCACAGAAAAATATTTTTTTCTTGTAAGAATTTGTCTAAACTTATGGATTTAAGAAATAGTTTCCTGTGTTTTTTCCATCTATTTGAGTATTTTTATTATCTTTTAGTGATTTTATGTTGTATTGCTACTGTTTTTTTAATTTTAATAAACACATGATGTTTTGAAATGAAATACCTTATAAAATACCAATATTTCTACCTTCATTATTCAATTAATTTATGTTTTTATTCTTACTTTAATAGTTTTAATCATTTAACTAGAAAATACATTGCACATTGTTATTGTTGTTAATTACATATCAAAATCAATAAAATAATCTTTAAAACTTTTTTTTATATTTAGGTTGTACAAGGTATTGTCCAAGTTCAGATACAAATTTTACGACTAATATTTGTAAAAAAGATGCACAGGACGTAGACGTTGCGACTTGTTTAACTATCAATGCTGTCAGAACGTGTTTACCATTTATCAGAAGAGAGGAAGATCTCAACTTGGCCGAGATTGTTGCCAACATCGGAAAGGTTGTGCAGGTCATCGATGGTTTCATTTCTGGAGCAGCTGCCAAGAGAGAGGAACAAGATGTAGCCCCGTGTATTACATCAGGTAGTAACATTGTTTATAAAATGGCATGTTAAACCCAATCGCTGTAAAAACAGTCAATAATAAGGCTTGTCTTCGAGTCCGAAGATTAGTGAGGAATACAGTATTTCCCGTGGCTGTGCAGCCCCAGCCGTGACCTACATATTTTGCCACATCCGGGGCAACCAAAACCATTGTCAGCAGGTGGTCGATTTAGATTTTCTTTTCGTCGTCTGCGTTTGTCCTCGGCAGCAGATTTCATTTTTTTTGTTGCTGTCCTGCAGTGTGCGGACATTCCAGCAGGCGACTTTGAGAGGTATCTTTCATCGACTCGTTTGGGACTAGTCATTTCTGGACTAATTACTGTATTGCCTCTAGCCTGCGCTGAGTATTTTTAAAGTGATAATCGGCTCGCGCAGACCAATACCACTCTTTAAGCTAAATGCAGCTCACAGTGGCACAGAAGTCTGAGACGGCCGTGAACAGCAGATAGCCGTAGGTGTTATTTCGAAGATTCCGTCTCCTAGACTGGCTGCCGACCAAAGCTATAGAGCCCAGTCTGCCCTATGATAGGGTAGGGTAAAAACAGTAATGATAGAATAAAAGTGCAAACGACAGAAATAACTCAAAACTCTTTGTTGGCTGATCCAATTCTATTCTGTGGAATGTAAATATCAAGCTACTTTGAAAAAGCTATGTACTTCTGCAGAATGAAAGACCCAATCATCTTAAACTACCGCTGTATAGGCAATGGGGTAGTTCCGGATTTCTTCTCAGTCACGTGTGTTGTTTTAATGACCTCAGTGATTTCATTGTAATTTCAAAATGAAACTAGTCTAGTTCTAGACATCTTTAAGTAATACAAACTATGTTTTAATAATTCACCAATTTTGATGAATATTTAGTAGGTCTACTAGATCTAGGCTAGCACTAAATCTAGATCTACATCTTATCATAGGAAGATATTGCCATTATTACAATGCATAGGACCACAGTCACGTGACTTTTTATAAAGTAGGTCAATGATTCGGAACTACCTCATTAAGGAAATGGAAGCGCTCACAATTTGGGCAAAGACAACGTGTTAGGGACAGTTTCAAATTTTCTCTGAAAATCTTCAGCATTGACCCAGCCACCTGGGAAACGAAAGCAGATAATAGAGCTTCATGGCGTTGCGCTGTGAAACCTGGCCACAAAGATTGCAGAGTACAAGAGAACAGCGCTGGGAGAAGAAAACGTCAGAGAAAAAAAAAGCATGGCTAATGACACTAGCTCGAGTTATAATAGCCTGATGAGTTTGCAGCCAAACGTTTCGGGCACACATGGGTCTCACCAGCCACTTGAGGAGACAAAAAAAAAACCAGTGCAAAAATCCCTCACCCCCTCCTGGATGACAATGGTTGTCGTGATCGAAGCATGATGAATAAACTATATATGACTTTGTTTTTTAAAAGGTAGAAAAGAATTTAGAACTTTTGAGCACTTTAAAATTGGAATTTTTCTACTCTATTGCAATCGGTTTGTGCCTTATAAATTCAGTACAGGTGTAGCGACTGTTAATTCCCAGCAGCTCTCGATTCAGCTTACACGCTTTATGCGTAACGGATGCTCGTTTAGTGTTGTTTTTGTCTCTCCGCCGATAGGGTAATAAGCCCTGAATTTTTAGGCTGTCAGGACTCATAAAATAGATAGATAGATAGATAGATAGATAGATAGATAGATAGATAGAGAGATAGAGAGAGAGAGAGAGAGATAGAATAGACAGATAGATATTGATTTATACACTTATTTATTGAACCTATGTTAATCTGCTTGACGTTAGGGTCACCACACCAAATCTGCTGACCGTATTTCTCTTTATATTTTTAACATTTATAATTGGAATTGACTTATTAACTAGTTAATTCAGTTTGTTATCATCATATTTAGGTTGTTTCAGAATTTGTATGGAATCTGGAGAAATTACAAATATTTGTAAGAGAGAGGAACAGTATAGAAGTTTACCGCCATGCGTTATCTACGGCATTAACATATGTCAACCTATACTCACGAGAGAAGAACAGGATTTTGACACAACACTTTGTTGGACAGTCAACGGGAATAAAATTTGTGGACCTATAATCAAGAGAGAAGAACAGGATTTGGACACTACACTTTGTTGGACAGTCAACGGTAATAAAATTTGTGGACCTATAATCAGGAGAGAAGAGAATCTTAATCTAGCCGAGATTATTGCCGACATTGGAAAAGTCATCAGTTCTGCAATGTTTTAGGGGCAGCTGCAAAGATACAAAAATGGGACCTCTATGTTCATATTCTTGGTATAACTTTTTGCAAATAAAAACAACCATTAGTGATGAGAGAGCGAGAGAGAGGGAGAGAGAGAGAGAGAGAGACAAGATATGTGTGTAACAATGGTTGAAGTCAAGGCTAGATCCTAATAACCTTAAAAGACGTGACTTCATCATTACATAGAAATGTTAATTAAATTATAAAACATGCATCTATTTTTTTTTCTTAAACTTTGTGTTATTTTAAAATACTATATTCGTATTATCATTTCCTCCAATTTCTTTCTATTGGCCGACCTTAAATAAAGTCACACCGTCTGTCAGGTCGAGATCTAATGCATTTTTTTTCTCCTAGTTTCTAGACTTATCACAATTTTTCATGGTTGATGACAATGAAACAAAATATTAAAAAATATTTAAAAAATACTTTAACAAAAACAAATCATAATTAATTTAAGTAAATTAATTACGCACTTATAACTATATCTCTCAATAATGTTATAAGTTACTTCCACTTTCGTTTAAAACAAACCAACTAATTGCCAATAATTTATTTACTAATAGGTTAATTTTTGCATTTTTGCATTTGCAATATGCAGTTCACATATGGGAAATTAATGGGGGGGGGGGATATAATATGGTTTGTGGAGAAAGTGCGTCTCTAAATAGAATCTAGATGTAAAGTTTAGATGTATGTCTGACAAAAAAAAACATATCTAAAAAGTGGAATAAATTGCAAATAGCGATGTTTCTTCTTTGAATCTTTTCCGCGAGAAGATACGTAGCTTAAATGATGTATCTTTTAGGACCTCTTTAATTTACGAGCTAATTAGAGCTATATGCGGAGGTATTGTTGAATGGTGGGAAGCGTGGTCGAGAGGCTAAGTGCGCTTGGCTACCTAGAAGGGGCCTCGTGGTTCGACACCCGACTCGGGCTGAGTTGTGTTTACTCAGCGCCTAAAGGCAGCACGGAAAACCAACTCCTAGATACAAATGAGATTGGATCAAAGCGCTCTGAGCATGCTATAAGCATGAAAGTAGCACTATATAAAATCTATAATAATAATAATAATACTGGCCAACAAAAGATAATAACGTGTGATTCACAGTGATTTGTTTAAGACTATGCAACACTGCACTTTCGATTGAGGGAGGAAAAAACAAAAAAGGGGGGGGGGCGTACAATTTGTTTTTTGGGATGAGGACTTTCTATAGGAGGATTCCAAAAAAAGATATTATATATAGTTCGTCCATCGTGGTTCAATGATGACCAATTTCATCATCCATGTGGCTGAGGGCTTTGCACTAGATTTTTATGCCTCCTATTGTATCTGGTGTGACCTTTGTAAACCTGGAATGTTCAACTGCACACTGGGCGTCATTAAGTTTTAAGTTATTTTAAGTTCCCCTTTCAGACCTTGTGGCCTATAGGGCAGATGATGTAAAGGTCATTTGATTCTGTGGCCTACGGGTAACGAGGGTGTCATGTGGCCAGCACAACGACCAACTGCCTTTACTTTTCCCCAACTAATGTCAGGTACCCATTAAAGCTGGATGGACTCAGAAGCGCCCAAGGATCCAAAGATTAAAATCCCAGTCTTCTCCAGGATTCAAAACCGGGACCCCCGGTTCAGAAGCCAAATGCTTTACCACTCAGCCACCGCGCCTCCTGATAGTGTCATTGGCCTTGCTTTTCTTCTTTTGGCCGCGTTGTTCTCTTGTCCTCAGGAAACTGTGCGCCAGTTTTTACAACGCGACACCACGATGCCCTGTCTTGTGCTTCTGTCTCCTAGGTGGCTTCAGTGGCGTAGCTAGGGGGGGGGAGGAGGGGGAGATTTTGAAAATCTTCACTTGAGGGGACTCCCAAATGAATGTTTTTTACATTACTAATTCAAGATTATGCAAAAATTCAGGGGCCTAAAAAGAGGGCAAGCCTCCCGGGCCCCCAAACGATGGAAAATTCCCAGCTACCCCCTCTGGGTGGCTGGGTTTATGCTGAACGCTTCCAGAGAAGCTTTGAAGGTGTACCTGAAGCCTTTTCTTTGTCCGCCTTGTGAGCACTTCCCTTCCCCTAATTGGCCATACAGGAGTCGTTTGGCCGTGATGTTGAAATGCTTGTTGTTCCACAAAATAATAATATTATCAAAGACTCTAGTCAAATTTAACAAAAACACTTTATGCGATTCTGGAATTCAAGGGCCTAAGAGGTGTGTGGTTTGTTTATGTCTGTATAGTGTAAGCCGTTCTATTAGGTGATAATAGAGGGCCAAAAGGGTTTTTTAGGGGAAGAAGAGGGAAGATTCTTTTGAAATTAGTGTGTGTTGTCTATGTTTAAAAAAGGGGGGGGGTGGATTTAGCGGAATTGAAATAGATGGGGTATTAATCATAGAAATATGAAAATCACAGAAATATATATTCACGCAAGTCTATGACGGCTGGGAGGAAAAAAAGTCTATGTGGGAGAGCGTAACAATGCATATTTCATAAAGACTATCTAAGCTGTTCTATTAGAACAGTGATTCCCAAAGTGGTCCCTGTGGACCCCCAGGGGTCCACGAGGACTTCCAAGAGGTCCACGAAAGTGAAAAAAAGAATTGGGGGTCCATGACATGCAAATGGGGGTCCACGAGAGTGGATCTCATTTAAAAAGGAATTGAGTTTAATATAATTCACACAATAATGAAATCACCTATTATATCATACAAATATACATTGTTTATACTTTATTATAGCTAGGCCATTAAATTTTAGATAAATTATTGGAATGAAAAACATATTTTAATACCTCATTTAAATAGCTTAATTTGGTCTAGAGATAAGTAATATTTAACATGGCTGAATCTAAAGATAAAATAGACAGTGGTGTAAATTTTCTAAATTTTTTTCTTCTTTTCTCGTCGAGCTTATATTGCCTATGTGTCTTTTATTTAACAACATTTTATGTAATGACACCATGAAACCACCTAAGCTGGAGGATCGTTGGAGACAAAGCCACCCTGATAAGATTTGAAAAACTATTGAACACTCCATGATTAAGTTGAGAAAAGATCTACAATTAACAAAATATTTGCTTTCAAATTTTAAGGAAAATATAATGGTTTGTTGTGTCTTAAAATATCTTGTAAAATTATGAAAACGACATATAATTGGCGAAAAAAAATGAATGATTTAGCCAGCCGCTGAAGTTTTTAAAACTATTTTGTACACAAACCTGCATCTGATATTTGTTAAGAATTCTTCTAAGCAACAAATAGTTCAAAGGTCTATTTATTAACCCAGTTGTGCCTGTGTAATGACTTGACGCGTAGAAGTATTGGGAAAATCGGGTATCCATAGAATGACGTGACGTAGGGATTAAAAACTAGGATTAGATAACGACGAAGGATAGAA
>JADKLZ010084329.1:2600753-2618904 GCA_021533235.1 Biomphalaria straminea
TCCAAACTGGTGGCCTTCAGCATCAATGTCCAAACTGGTGGCCTTCATCATCAATACATTGCTGAGTAAGAGGCAAACACTTATTCCTTACGACGTACCAAGTGTCCACTTAGATTTCTGCTCACACCGCCTGAATCTCATTCCTCAGAATGCGTAGCACACTACTAACACTTACATCACTCTCACGTGCCGCTTACCTTGACGAATTTTGAGGTGAACGCTGAAACAGTTCCAAGACCGCAGTTGTGGACTCATCACGTGCAGCTGTACGAGGTCGCCTTGATAGACCTTTATGCACATAAAACACTGTTCCATGAATTTTGAATTTGTCTTGTAGACGTGTAATTGTTAACTTTGAAGGTGGCTCTGTACTATACTCACGTTTCCACTGTCTTTAAACCACAGCAACATTCTTGAACATTCAGAACCACTTAATTATCTGCTTCCGCTCTTCAAACGTCAAACGCAGGTCCGCTATGTTGCAATTACTGATGCTTCAGGCCACCATTTTGAACATTAATAACATTAAACACATTTAGTTTTTTTTTAATTGGACATAAAGCTTTCCATGTCCGGAAGTTTGACATTGTAGAATGGGGAAAAAAAAATTCAGTTCAAAGTGTGTATATATTTTTTGACGCAGCCTGTATATTTGTTTGATGATGACCATGTTTGTCATCCATGGGAGCTGAAGGCTTTGCACTGTGGGCTTTACGCCTCTTCATGTGGCTGGTGAGACCTATTTGAGCCCGGAATGTTCGGCTACACACTGGGCAGGTTATTGCAGCTGGAGCTAGTGTTATTGGCCTTGATTTTTTTTTCCTTTTAGACATTTAAAAAAAAAAGTAAAGTTCCCCTTTCAGACCTTGTGGTCTATAGGTGATGTAAAGGTAATCTGATTCTGTGACATACGGTTAACGAGGGTGTCATGTGGCCAGCACAACGACCAGCCGCCTTTACTTTTCCCCAACTAATGCCAGGTACCCATCATAGCTGGGTGAACTCAGAGGCACCCAAAGATACCGAAATAAAAATCCCAGTCTTCACCAGGATTCGAACCCGGGATCCCTTGATCAGTAGCTAAGCGCTTTACCGCTCAGCCACCGCACCTCCAGTAAGACATTTAGTTTGAAGATAATCTACCAATGGCTGAACTTTTTGTTTCAAATATTAAGGTTAATGAAGACTCAGGAAGTAAAAGTGAGAACCTTTATCTGGTTTGGTTTGTAGTTCACTCGTACGTGGGAAACTGAGCATGTGTTGATGAGAAGAATGTATAAATACCTTCACTACTGTGCACTAATTTTTGGAAATACTTTGAATTTCAAGAGAAATATTTGAAACAATTTTCTCTAGTTTATATTCCATTTATTTACCAGTGTTAGAAATGTATTAAACCAAGATACAAATAATTTTTTTTTATTGTAGTTTCTGTTGATTTTGTGTACCTTCACTATCTCTCACTCTCTCTTTCTCTCTCTCTCTCTCTCTTGTTTTCTTCCCCTCCTTTCACTCGTCTCATTTCGCTTTTATCTCCTTTCTCTCTATTTTTTTCTCTCTTTTTCAAATCCCCGCCCTCGATTTGTCACTCATTTCCAAATCTCTTGCTCACTTTAGCTCTACCTCTCTCTTTTTTTTTCTTTCTCTTTCTGGGGATTTAGGGTTTTCTTCTTTTTGTCTTTATTTGATCACTCATGTCGCCCTTTGTCTTGTCTCTGTCTCTTTCTGCCTGTCTATCAACCTATCTAACTGTCTGTCTCTCTTTTCTATCTCTTTGTCTGTTTATCTATCTATTCATCTACCCACCTATCTATGTATGTATCTTATATATCTTCCGTTCTTTCTTTTTTCTTTCTTAGGTTTCCTTTTGTTTTTCTTCCCTAGTTGTGTTTGTTAATACATCTCTCTATACAATAAACACAGAAATACATGTTTTTCTATTTATTCTGTATGCATAGATTTCTCTCTCTCTTTCTGTCTCTCTCCTTATACTAAACACTGACCTGCAACGACGCAATAATAATAATAATAATAATCGCCCTGACCTGCTGCTTATCGATAAAAAAAGAAAAAGTCGCTATCATGATTGACATTGCCGTACCACTATCTCATAATTTAAGAAAAAGTGAGTTGGAAAAACAACGAAAGTATGGGAACCTAGGCTTGGAGATTAAGCGTTTATGGAAGTTATCTAAAATAACAATATACCCCATTGTCATATCAACCGAGGAGATAATAACAACTGACCTCACAGATACCTTCAAGGCTCTGGGCATTCCTAGGAACATTCTCGTTGCCTGTCAGAGAATACTGCTGCAGACCTGCCACATCACCAGAAAATTCTTCGGTGGAAACTGATAAATGGAATACGATGAATTTTTTCTCCCTGTAACGAAACTCGACCCCGACTGCGCCAGAGAATGAACATTCGTTGTTTTCTAACATAATAATAATCTTTATTGTCCGTAATAAAATTTGACTTACAATTTGTGCATTATACAAAAACAAAACATTATAACTTTTAAAAAAAAGTACGTTCACACCAGACTCACTCACAATTTACATGTGAAAAGTTTACATTAGATTGTTTCTATTTAATGATCTGATTGCCAGAGAAACAACAGAGTTTCTGTTTCTGTTTGTCTTTGCAATCGGTGTCTTCCATCTCTTTTGTGATAGTAAAATAACAAAATCCTGACCCGATGGGTGATTTTGTATTTCTAGAATCTTTTAAGATTTTGTAAGGATGTTTGTCTCAAACAGCTGCCCAAATGGGGACCAATAGAGACCTTTGACCTGTCAACGAGCTATTTGTCTTCATTACTTACAGGTTGCCACGTCGCTGGTCATTATTGAGGCCTCCTATAAGAATTTTGTCGGTTCATACCCTGCCTGCTGCAATCCCCCAGTCGTCTTGCGAGAGGTTTAGACTAGGAAAGTGGATTCTCTTCAAGTCTGAAGGAACAACGGAAACATATTCAAACATTTAACAAAAAGAATAATGCTTCAACTTTAAGCGGTAAATGTTTTCCCGTTACATTAAGGGAAATAAAGGAGTACAAATGACCATCATTGTTAAAGGAGAAAAACTATTTTTACAATACCTTTATTCAAGTAAAACTTTCATGGAACCTGTCACCATGGGTTTATATAGTTGAAAGTTACTGTAGTACTGCGTTCACTGTAGGCGTGGAGGTGACATGCTGGTTCATTCATAAACTTGTTAATTGTAGACTCGTCAGGATCAATACTCTATATAATCTATACGTACTAACTTCACTTGTAAATGAGGAAATGACTCGTTATATAGCAGACACAAATAATACTTTAATAAGTACAAATATATACACCACTTGTAGAAAATGATACACAAACTTCAGAATTATTGAAATATATCCTTCATCGACTGATTCACAAAATACTCATAATAAATAACTCCAGTCTATTACAAATAACTTAAACAACTTTTTCAAATCAACTTCTTGTACCAACTACTTTCTAGTGACTCCTTCAAAGTTTCTCTCTCAACTGACTGTTCAAACATGATTAAAAGTATTCACATTCTCACAAGATGGTAGTGAATTGAGTTCACAATATGCTAACTGGGGTGTCCACTCAATGACACCAACTTTGAGGTGGTGACAGAACCAAAAACCTTTAACCAGCCAGAACCAGCATGGACAGCTGATCTCAAAAGTGGCTCCAACAGTGTTCCTAGAAAAGTAATTGCTGAGGTATGTTGCTGACAAAAGAAATGCTTAGTCGTAGACTAAACGGGAAAAACTAGCCAGACCGTTGTCATTTTTCAAATAAAAATCTAAATATATTTAAATTTGGCTAGAGATTTAGATATAGTCTAGGTTCAACGTCGGTTTTGAAAGCACTATCAAGTACTTGAAGGGACTATCGCTTGTGGAATTTCCAAATGTAGGGCCTTTTTGATTCAAAAGTTAAATAAATTTTGCGCATCGTCTTTTAAGTCTAGATCTAAATGCTTATCATGGAGACATGGAGAGCCACTAAAACAAATTTGGAAAAGCTCCAGACTTTTTTTTTGACGGATGCCTACGCTTAGTATTAGGATTTAGGTGGCCAGAAAAGATAGCTACTGTCGATTTGACAGCCCATAGCCCAAGATATCGTAAAAAGAAAGTGGAACTGGATAGAACACACCCTGCAAAAACCAGCTACCAATGTTGCATGGCAGGCACTTGATGGGAATCTGCAAAGAAAAAGGAAAGTGGGCGGGCCCAAGTAAACCAGGAAGAGGTCAGTCATCATTGAAGCTGAGGTTACTGGAAAGAGATCCCCATCTGTGACTTACATTGTTTCACATTTTTAACCATTGTCCGACTGTATTCGATTAAGTTTTGAATTTTTTTTTTCGTTGTCTGCGTTTGTCTGAAGTGGATCTCCTTTTGGTCTCAAATGTGCATCTGCCGGCATTTGTAACTGACCTCCAGCTGTTTCGTTCTGAGGCTGTATGCAACTATGCGCTCTCTTCTATGTCTGCTCAGGCAACTTTGCGCCTAAGCTGGTCTTTAAAGCGTTTTGGGGGGGGGGGGCACATCTGTTACGTTGACCACCTTTAAGCTTACTACAAAAAAAAAGACTGCTTTTGTCATACGTTCGTCCCCCATACGGGACACGTGCCCTACCCAGCGTAACTGTCAGACAATAAGAAGTTCCTCTATACTGTCTATAACGGCGTTTGAAAGGACATCGATGTTTGTAGTGCTGTCTTGCCACCGTCTGTCCATGAAGGAGCGCAAGCATATTTGGTAAAAGACTTCATGGTCTTACTTGTTTTTTGTATAATACACATGTCTCAGAGCCATAAAGAACCATTTAAATTCTATTTCTACTATATTTATAACCTAGATATATATTCTAGAAGTACATCTATAGTGATTCTATAGTTACAATTCAAATTTGCCTTGTATTATATGATTCGATGATTAAATAGATTACAGATTAAAACTAGATTTGATAGATCTATGGCCATTATGACAATGCCCATGTCATGTGTGAGATCAATTTTTCAAAGCAGCTATAATAAATGGACTTCATCTAAAACAAGCTCGTTCATATATTCATATGCGATTTTTTTATATATATATATATATATATATATATATATATATATATATATATATATATATATATATATATATATATATAAGCATAGTACGCTTAGCATTATTTTCGGACCAATGTCTCACAGCGGCTGATAAAAGAAATCAGGTATGAACATCTAGAGAAAACACGACCCCTTAACTCAAGAAAACATTAAGAAATTAAAACAGACAAAAAAATAGACAGTGAGATTCGTAACAAATGAATATTCACAGATTTATTTTCTGTAATACCTTTTGAGAGACCCATTTTTAAAAATCATTAAATGTCTTAAAATTACTACACTTTTTTTTTTGTACAATGATTTCTGTGTGTGAAATTGTGTATCGGAAAATAACGGGTACTTGAAATAAGCTAGTACTAAAAAATACACATATCTTGGGTAAAAGACTCATCTAATGAAGTACTGTAAATGTGTAGATTCACAGGTATTTTCTTTTTATAGCTTCTATCGCGTTTAATCCCAACTACCCGTATTTTTGTGCAGATTTTTTATTCTATATCAGGTACACTTAAAATTATAGTATAATAATGTCAGTTTAATTTAAAATGAAAACGGAAAAATGCAAATGATATATAAGAAAAATTTTACTTCCGGCCCAATTTACTTATTCTAGTTTTAAACCAAAAAAAAACGAAACTCATAAGCACAACATAGCCCATTGGAATTATATTAAAATTAGAAGTACTTTTTCTCTTTTCAAAACAACAAGTAATCCACAATAGAAACAGACAAACACATTGAAATTACCTCATGATGTTGGTTTATTCATTAAAGGGAAATAATTGTAATACATGATGTCAAAAATTAGTAATGCATGGATATGTGCCCTTAATATTTTTTTTTCTGCAATACCATTATTCATGTCATAAGTTCACGGGGGCGGAACCTGGACGATTTTTCTAGAAATTTAATAATTGATTTATATCGATGAGAAAAGAACCACTAGCTTGTTGGTCACACGGGGAAAACACAAGTTAGACCGTTTTAATTTTTTAAATTTAAAAATGTATATATTTAATTATCCAAACCGGCTATAGATCTCAGACCACATATATATCCAACATCCGTTTTAATAAGACTATAGCTTCCATGACTTTCCGAATAAAGACATAAACATAAATAAATATAGACTGGAAAAAGGAAGTAACTTCATGTAACTTGAATACATGTTTATCTATTGTATTCGAATTTCCGAATTCTGAGAAATTAAAAAATTGCATGATCTTCAGTCTTAGAGATTAAACAAAACTCATAGATATAAATAAAGTACACACAATAGCAATTCACAAATTTTCGTTTTATAAAATAATCTTATTGGCCAGTCTATATTTATTTATACCGATGCATAGACATTGATAAATATAGACTGGAAAAAGGAAATAACTTTATGTAACTTGAAAACATGTATATCTATTGTATTCGGATTTCCGAATTTTGAAAAATTGTATGATATTCAGTCTAAGTGATTAAACAAAACTTATAGACATAAATAAAGTACACAAAATTGCAAGTCACAAATTTTCATATCATAAAACTCTTTTATCGGCCAGTCTATATTTATTCATGTCTATGGTTTATAATAAATTAATGTTCGAGAACAATTTGAGCATCTTCTTTTAAGTATATATCTAGATCTAAATGCTTATCATTGGCATATTTTAAAGTTTCCTAGATCTAAACATTCGCTTTACCAGCGTCATTCTCTGGGAAAATGGGCGGGGTATAAAAGTGTTACTTTGTTTTTCAAACTAACATTTATTTATTTTAAAGAAGAAAAAAATACGTTGCATAAAGGAGGTGTTGTCTTTATTAGCGGCCCCCGAAAGGGGAAAAGACGCTATTAGTTTTGTGTGGCCTGTCTGTCCGTCTGTCTGTCTGCCGTCCGTCCCGTTTATACCTCAGAAAGTAGAAGAGAAAATGAAAATCGGACATAACAATATTTTAGATCATTCAAATTTCTAATGCAACGGCTACTTTTTTCTTTTCTAGAAGCCCAAAATCTAATTTTTTAAAATCATTTATGCAAGCAGTTTTTTAAAGAGAAAACCTAATTAGTATGCATTATAAATGAGACCTAATTTAAGAATATTAATAATGTAATAATTGTGTTACTAATAAAGTAACAAAGACATGTTATACACAAAGAAAAGAGGCGTAAGGCCCAAGGATTTCTATAATGATAAGGCTAAAATTTAATAGCGTTTCCTTTTTAAAATTACCTCCTGTGGCTTTTTAAAGGGGAGACGATCATTTATTTATCTTATATTTAACACACTATGCAAACGCGTGTAGATTTTTTTTTGCCAAAAAATTAATTTTTCATATTTTATTGTTAAGCTACGTAAATTATGTTATACAAAGTACTATATTTACACACAAACAATGTTTTCTAAGTTTTATAGAGAAAAATACATATTTAGTATGAATTATAAGTTGGACCTAATTTAATACAATTAATAATGTTATAAGTTACAATTTCTTACCGCTATGTAATAGTCTTCATATATTATGAGAAGAATGTGTACACAAAATCGACAAACACAAAATAACAGAGGATTCGAGTGAGAGAATTAGCTTTCACAAAACATTGAGATCAATTAATAAGACTTTGTCATATCTTTACATTTACTTTCATCTATCCTTTGATCTGCTGGGGCACTACATAAATCTTTCTACATTCTTATCTGTCATTTGTCTTTGATATAATTTTATTCAGATGATCTTTTTGAAAATATTGAAACCTGCCTGGGTGGACCACACCGATTTAAAATTTGTGTTTCTACACAAACTGTCTTTGTAACCTTGTTTTAAAAGAAATAACGCAACTTCCGGAGAATCTTCTTTTTCTTCTAGCCAGCCTTTTGCTGCTGAGCTGTTGGTTCTTTTGCAGATTGTGCCAAGGAAAAATAGTGTGCTGTTTTCTTTAGTTGTTCAACACTGCCGTACAGGGTGTTGGTTATGTTGAGCTGTAGTGTTAGTGGGGTCTGAATTTAGTTTTAAGTTTTTTCCTGTCATGGAAAAGTCCCAAATGGACACCACTACTTTTGGTTTAGTCGACTCTTTTGTATACCATTTTTTTCTCTAAAATTTTATATCAAATAACGTGACATTTAGTGTGCAAGTTCTAACCAAACTTAAAATATACCCGCATTAAGTTTGCCGGAATGTTAAAAGATAATCAGATTGTTTTTGTTTTGTTTTTCTCATATCGCGATGTTTGCACTGTGAATCTGTCGCATCTAAGCGATCACAAAAGTAGTAAAAGGAACGAGTCTAGAAAATGTCATGCGAATCCGTCTGAAAAAAAAAACAAGAGATCTTCTGATAAGTACATGCCCTAAGTGGTATTATGTAATTTTATTGTAGATTGGCCTGTGTAAAAAGCTCTAAAATAGTCTAAAATGTATAAGATACATTATTAAATTAAGAATTCAAGGAAAACACAACGATTTAAGAAACCAGTAAAGATTGTGTTTCTTTGTTTATAACAACTAATTTAATAGCTAGTTAACATCGTGAATTTTTTTAAAAACCACAGTAAGGGACGTCATTTATATGAATACACAGATTCTGTTCTTCTCTCTTGGCAGCTACTCCGGAAACGAATCCGTCAATAACGTGAATGACTTTTCCAATGTTGGCTACGACATCGGCTAGGTTGAGCTGTTCGTCCCTTTTGCAAACATTATAGAATCTTCCATCGTCACATGCTTTGATGCAGCCCGCAGTGGTACACAAGTCTTGTTCCTCTCTTTTGGGAACTGCTTCTCCAACGACTCCGTCAATGACTTCCCCAATGCCAGCGACAATCTCGGCTAACTTAAGCGCCTCATCTCTTTTGCAGTGATTAATGATAGAGTCATTTTGTGAGCAATACGTTACACAGCCTATATGAGTGCAGTAGTCCTGTTCCTCTCTTTCGGCAACTGCTCCTCCAACAAGTTCATCAATGGCTTTCCCAATGCCAGCGACAATCTCGGCTAACTTCAAGGCTTCATCTCTTTTGCAGTGGTTAATGATAGAGTCATTTTGTGTACAATAAATAAAGCAGCCTATACGTTCGCATAAGTCCTGTTCTTCTCTTTTAGCAGTTGCACCTCCAACGAATCCATCAATGATGTGGACGACTTTCCCAATGTTTGCAACAATCTCTGCCAGGTTGAGATCTTCCTCTCTCCTGCCAACACTCACGTTAGGATCTGCGCAGACTTGAGCCACGCCAAAAAGAGGAATACACAGAGATCTCAGCGGCTTGACCATCTCGTCTTTCCAGATAAAGGCCGAGGAGGTGGCCACTAGGGCCAGAAGGGGAAATAATAGTTTCATCTTTTACCTGAAGACATTTAAAAAAAAAAAATTTTGTTAGTTTGAACCAAAAGTTTTTATCAGAAGTTTCGAAAAAATATTTTTTACAGTACCTCAGTGCAAGTTACAACTACGTGGAGGAACCTGGAACCTAGGGAGAACGTGGACAATGATGTTAAAAAGGGTTTTTCTAGAAATTTAACAGCCGAACAAATCACTAAGAAAAGAATCACTTGCTCATTGACTACAATGGGAAAACTCTAACATTACCGTTTTCAATTTTCAAAGTAAAAAAGAAATTAGTTAAATTAGGCTAGAGAACTAGGTCTAGATCTAGGCCCATCCTCGGTATTGATAGGACTATCGCGTTCTTGTAAGAACTCTGGCGGTCAGGTATTCCAAATGTAAGCCATTATTGTTGGTCAGGAAAATTATGCTCATTGTCTAGAGTCTAGATCTTTAGTAGAAACAAATGTTCCAATGTTTTTGTAATCCAAAATTTTATTCGTTTTTAAGAGAAATGCAATGGCTCATTGTTTCTCAAATGCGGTGTCGGCTACTATTTAACTTATTTTTTCTTATCTTAAGTTCATTAAAGTCAAAATAATACTACATACCCATCTGATTATTAGCATTTGTAATCTATTTTTAAACAGTTTGGGAAAAAATAATCAGATAGCTACGTTCTTGGATAAGAAACGCTTGTATATATATATATATCAGGATAAAATCCGCATTTTTGTTTTCGTTTTGTCTGTCAGTTTGTCTGTCCGTCATGTTTATATCGAAAAAAAAAGACTAAAAGCTATTGAAATTGAGAGAGAAACAGAGAGAGAATATCAGATAAATCAAATACCGTTAATTAAATTTTCGGGTTTATCAAGTATAAAAATTATATGTACCATAGCCTCGTGGAAAGATTTTCATACCATACTTTGTTGTTAGGAAGTTGTTTTTCTCAAATATCCTGAACATATTATTGAGACAAAATTAGATTTTGTAACGTTTAAGCAAGAAAATTAATTGTAGTGTAAGAAAGAAGTATTATTTTAAATAAATAGAGTTAAAATGTTTCTCATTAAAATCCGGAACAACCAATTTTTGTAAATGAGAAGAAGATTATTTGTTTTATTTGTTAGAAGATGGATTTCAAACAGTTTTTTGGCGTTAGTAGATTTTGCTAATAAAATTCGGAACAATTTAGGCGACGATTTGTAAGATTATAAATGTTATGTAGGTAGATTTCTTTTTCAAAACAAAATCCGGTACATTCTTAACTGATTTAAAAACTTTTGCTATGTTTCAGAAAGAAAATTTCATGTAAAATAGGTCTAACAAACCCAGTAGCAGCTTTTCCCCCTATAGGAGCCACAAAAAGTGATTTTTGATTATCGTTTCTATTAAATTTCTTTCTTATTTTAAAAATCCTGAGCAACCTATTGTCGATACTTTTGAAAAAAAAGTCATAGGACATACATTTTTTAAAGTTGAAAATACGGAGCAGTTGATACCGATAAATAAACTATAGTGACGTACTGTCAAAGAATAAAATTGTAATATTATTAAATTATCCGGAACAACTTTGTAGTTAATGTAATATAAGTCAGTATAGAGATTCTAATTTAGTATTTATATGTTATTTACATAAAACAAACCCGGAACAACATATTAACGATCATTTGTTTTTTGCAACGTTTAAGCATGGTAATAAAATTTAATATAAGTTAGAAGAGCAAACAAACATTCTTTGACATTGATTTTTTTTTTTTACAAAACATCCGGAACATGTATGTGGTACATACTTAAACTAACGCAATATTTCTGAAGGAACATTAAAGGTAAAATCAGATTTTCAATAGCCTTTAGTGTTTTTTTTTATCTAACCGCGACTGACAGACCAACAAACAGACAAAAGGCACAATTACAAGATTCTTTCATTCTAATTGGGGCACTAATAAAAATATTTAAAAATCTGATTAAAAAAAAGTTGAAGAAATTAGTTTAGATTTAAGTCATGACCGGGCTTTTCGCTAGTACACGATAGAAAAATTGTTCTTCTTTGTTAGCATATTGTAACATTGGCTCCCTTGCATTTACTAAATGTTTTAGAATTGGTGTATTGTTATTAAAAAATCGCTTGCATAATTAATTTTATCAATTAAACGGTTTGCTTTGAGAAAACTAAAAGTAGCCGTTGCACCTAAACTTTTCAAGCCGCATTTAATGGTGAAATAATATTTTTCGTATCTCTTCTAGTTTTGGCGCCCTGAGTGTGACAGACGGACAGACGGACATGTTGCACAAACCTAATAGCGACTTTTTCCCTTACGGGGGCCGCTAAAAAAGAAGAGAAAGCAGTATGAAGAAATATGATGGCGATGAAATTTTTCAATACCAACTATACATCCAACCTAACAATGAAATGTATTTTTTTTTCTGGTGCCCATATAGGTCTACTATTTGCACCGCTATGAAATTTATAATTCGTTATACAGCAGGTCTATAGGCTAGGTCTTCTATTTGATAATCATGACACTAGAATGGAATTACGGAGGCCTGTTCAGACAGGCGATCTTGTGAGTTTGTGAAGCAGCATAACGATTTTCTCCCCTGTCATATAATATTATCTTACTGTCGATATTCAGTACACATGTGGTCAAACTATTTCAATATTGCTTTTTTTATGGTAATGCAAATTTACATAAACATGCACATCATTCAAATAGTTATGCAAATTATGAAAAGCTCATTACGAGAAATATTAAAATAATTCAAGTGTTTCGTGTTTCAATGTTTACAACATTTTACAATGACGAAAGGAGAAATAAAAGTCGTGTACATTTGTTTGTAAAGACTTACATAGTGATATCGTAGGCATCTAGATTTACTTAAAAGTAAAGTTTAACTTTAAGACCTTTCGATCTATTGGACAGATGCTTCTGTGGTCAACGGCTAACGAGCAGGGTGTTATGTGGCCAGCACAACGACCAACCACCTTTGGTTTCCCAAACTAAAGTCAGGTAGTCATTATAGTTGGGTGGACTCAGGGGCGCCCCAAAAAATCCCGAAATTTAAAATCCCAGTCTTCACCGAGATTCGAACCCAGGACCCCAGTTTTGAAAGCCGAGTGCTTAACCACTCAGCCAACTTGCCCCCTACTTACCAATCTACTTACCAAACTGAAAAAAATACTTAAAAGAAGGAAGTAATTGATTGATTCACTAAAGGACAATTTTATAGACCTATTTAGGCTATCTATGTGGAATTATCGTGATCTGACTTTTATAAATTATACCAAGCATTTTTTTTTTACTTTCTCAAGGTCTCGTTATCTAAGCCGAAATAACCTAGTCTTTTGTTTTTCTATATCTAGATACATAACATCAACTTTTGCTTAAATACAACTTATGCTATAGATTTTTTTATTTCTCAAAATACCTCGTTAGAAACCATTGACGGCTGCCTGGTCGCGAAGATTGCTATGCAGTCTGTGGTCACGACTGTCCCAAGCTCGAAACCTGCTCACTGCCCCCTTACCTCCTGTTTTTCAGTAGGCCTTAGCTCTAACTTGATAATCTTCTAAAGAAATGTCATATACTTATAAAACAAGCATTCCATGATACAAAAGTGCGATATTAAATTTAAAACAAGAGACTTGAGGTGAAATGTACTTAGGTCTTTGTGAATGAATTTATTTTCTCCTTCACATATACCTTAGTAAGTTGGACCTTTGGGAAAGCAAACATAATGGTCGACAGTATCTCACTATGCCTCTCTGTTTTTCGCCATGATTATAATATATGTCAATGATTGGCCCGTCTATTCTTTGATGTTGCCTTCCTACCGCTTTCTGTCGGCCTAATCTTCTTTCCCTGGTACTGCAGAAAGGTCATTGCGAGCCCTGCTGACCTTATGATTTGACCATACAGCTTAGGGTTGCGTTTCGAAATTCTTCTTTTGTGCATGAGCGCCAATCCTTAGCAGGGATTAGGGGGTGCCAGTTACTTGTTATGGCCTCAGCACGTTTTTTTGTTGTTATGGAGAATATTAAAGAAAACAAAACAGATGCCCCTCCCCCTTCATACCTATGCTTTTATGTGCACTCTAAAAATTATTCCAATCTTTATAATAAATATGGACAAACTTATCATGCATGTTTATGAAGAACATAACAAAACAAGTTACGAAATGTTAAGCCGTGTTCTGTAAAAACTACCTAAAGCCAAAAATATGGTTTTTGCACGCTGTGTCTGTCGACTGCAATTTCTCGCAGCATCAACTCAATACCAAAATTTATCTACCCGCATTCTGGCCTTCTCTGCATGCCATCCCTGAAGCATGGTCAAGTTAATTTCAAGAATGTCAATGAGACTGCTGATGTGCTGTTGAGCGGCCACTATGTTCATATAAAACTGCTTCAAGAACAGATTGACGATATTGAAAAGACAGATCAGAATCACACTTAGAGCAGGCATTTATTACACAAGTACAGTTTGTCTGGTTACAATTGCAGTCGTTATTTTAAGATACGCCAAACAATCAAAGATCTTCTCAAAATTGTGACTGAAAGCGCAAATGTATTCGTATTTCTCAGTTCACTATGAATGGAGAAAAATGGTCTTCAAGTCTTGCTTGGTGCCCCAACGGTCCACCAGACTAAGGGATAGGTAACAGGTAACAGGTAATGTCTCACACAATAGAAGTAAATTTAGCACCAACGGGTAGGACTGTTATGGAAGAAATAGTTTTCTTTATGACCCTAACATGACCTAGCATTACGTTGTTCTGAAACATCACATGGGTCATTGATAACAGGGTTGAGTGAGACGCCAGTCAAAGGATGGGCTATATGGCGAGAGAGTGAGATAGACGTGTTGCGCAAATCCTATAATCCAAATTCCAGCGCAATTCACTTGTCACCCCCCAAAAAAAAAACACAATCAAACCCCAGTGCAAAGCCCTCAGCCCCCTGGATGACAAAGTGGTCATCATCGAACCTCGATGGACGAACTATATAGAGTGAGACGCATAACGAACAAAGGCTGCTTTTGGATAATTTTTACAAATCCTTGCCTGAAAACCTGAAAACAGTTCTGAATGCTAGCCATCACGGGGCAGCCATCTTAGTCTTGGTAGAGAAGTTTGTCCATACCTAAACAGTACACAAGTAGTTTTTGAAAATGACATTAAATATAGTGCTACTAACTGAACAAAAGGAACAAAACCAATGAAGTCTTCTCAAATAAATTGTCATCGACAAATCAAACACCGAAAGACACTGCCAGAGATATCTGCAGTTTCATCAACATAATACCCAGCAAATGCAATCAAATCATGATGCTGCTGTTTGTATTTTTAGCGGCCCCCGAAAGATCTGTCAACCTTCTATCTGCATTCTTATCTGTCATTTGTCTTTGATATAGTTTCATTCGGATGTTCTTTCCGAAAATATTGAAACCTGCCTGGGTGGATCACTTCGGGGGTCGATTTTAACCTTGTTAATTTTATTTGGTTATTTAATATATTTTTTTTGCTCTTGCTGTCCCTTATGCTTTGTTTTGAATTGGACGACGGTGAAGACCTTTTTTACATCCTCTGCCATCGTAACCTGCTCAACGTGTTTAACCCGCTATTTTATCGAGCGCTAACACCGACTGCAACTCCGCAAGATACATTTACCAAGTTGACTGCACGCTTCACGCGATCAAAGGAATTTTCAAATCTATCGCATCGAAATACAGCTGGTAAGGATTTCTCCTCAAATGCAAAAACAAAGTATCATAATCTAGGCCTTAACTAAATATAGGCATAAGAAATTTAAAAAATTGCTTTAGATTTTTTGAAGAAATCGAGATAGATTTAGATCCATATTTATATGCCAGTGACTATTCAAGTAAAACAAAGTATTGAAACTTCTGGTTTTGGTTAAAATTCGCCCTATTGTTACATTTATATTAAATGAAACCTGACAAAGCCCTTTATTTTTATCTCGCGTAGGCATTTCCATATTGAATAAGACCCCAAAATGACAATTTTGTCTATTTTTCAGGAGATTTTAATAATTTCAGAAGATTTTCAGGAGCTACCGGAAAATCAATACTGTTATAAGTTATAACATTTAATGTAATAATTTACATCTAGAATTATCGCAAGGACTATAAAAGTGCGGGGCCCACTGCGGCCGCATAGGTTGCAGAGGCTTAAGACCGGATCTGAGTATTGGTGTGTATTTACTTTTCTTCTTGGTAAGTTATCTATTTGTTGTTGATATGCTAATTTCTATATCATATTTTTAACTCACAATAGTCCATCACATCTTAAAGTTTCATTAACCTATTTACTATAATTTGTATTATAAATTTTAATTTGTAAAATAATCATGGTTATTTTTTTGTAACATATGTAATCTGATTAAATGGAGGCGATGATTGGTAAATAAAATTCTATTTTTTAAATTTTGCTTTTTGTGAATGAGATTAATAATCAAGGCTGAAGAAGCACGTAATGCTATGTTTGTTCTTGAACGCTATTTTTTCAAACGATGATTACTCACAGATACTATTTTTTATCTTGTCAGTCTGCGGTCATTTAAACAGAACTCTCGGTGACAAAGTAAAAGGTCCCCTTTCAGACCTTGTTGTCTATAGGGTCATCTGATTCTGTGACCTACTGTTAACGAGGGTGTCATGTAGCCAGCACAACGATCAACCGCCTTTACTTTTCCCCAACTAATGTCAGGTACCGATCAGAGCTAGGTGGACTCAGAACTCTCGGTAACAAATGGTGGAGATAATTGTCTCGGGGATTCATTGGGGAAAAAAATTATCGTCAGACTACGCACCAATATTCACAATTTTATATCTAGTCCGCCAAATTCTTTATGAGCTGACTGCATTGCTATTGTAGCCCCAATCTTAGTTTGATCTGGAAACTGGTGTCTGTCTGTCAACTTGCGGAGGTTTCTCTGCTAATTATGTAGTACAAAACGGTCATACTAATTGCGTTCCTTTTGGATCTTTTACCCTGTATACAATGGCGCAGAACGCATGACATATACCCAATGTGGTGATGGCAAAGGAATATTTTTTTGGTTGATTAGTCCAGTTGTAAGTGTACATTGTTGGACATAAAAACATTCATATGCTAATCTGTCAGCTGGTAAACCCACCAACAAAAACTTGTAGCATTATATTTCTCGGAACTTTTTGGGCTTCCATAGCAACTAAAGACAGTTACTTTAAATAGAATCCCAATTTTAAGGTCTTTGTTTGTTTGGCACGTAAAACACATTTGTACGTACATGTGTCCAGAACAAAGAACAATAGACAACTTAATGATCATCAAGTTTGAACTTTTTCTGAACAATGTTTTAACCTTAGCTTTTGTGAAAATATGTAATTTAATGTTTTGTCTTAAGTGTTTTTGGTAATGTAATCTTCTACTGAAAAAAAAACTCAAGAGATTGAATGAAATACTTATTTACTTGTTTAATACGAACTGCCAGGTTTCTTATGTCCATGTAGTGCGGAATCTTGGAGTTTTCTTTGACTCAACACTATCTTTCGACTCACACATAAAACAGCTCTGCAAGGGTCTTTATCTGCAGCTGCGCAGATTAGGCAAGATCCGACCATATCTAGCAACGGAGTCAACAAAAACGCTAGCTGTGGCATTCATACTCTCCCGCCTTGACTATTGCAACGCCGTACTAGCAGGTATACCCGATGACTAAATAGCCAAGCTACAACGTATTCAGAACAACACCGCACGAATAGTTCTTAAAAAGACAAGACGAGATTCTGCTACTACGCTCTTGCGCACGCTCCATTGGCTTCCCGTGAAAGCAAGAATCGACTATAAGGTAGCCACACTTTATCATCAGTGTCTATACAACAATGAGATGCCCTTGTACCTTAGTGAACTGATAACTCCATATGTCCCCCAGAGAGCCCTACGCTCAATGGACTCAACTCTTTTAGTGGTGCCACGTTTCTCCCTAAAAAGCTACGGTCTGCGGGCTTTTTCAGTTCACGTACCAAAGGTGTGGAACTCACTCCCAATTGATCTCAGACAGACAACATGCTTCACCACTTTTAAGAAAAACCCTAAGACTTATTTGTTTAGAACTTTTTTAGATTAGTTTGTATTGTCATATATTTGTGTTTGTAATGTTTTTACAGCGCCTTGAGCCTACATTTTTGTTTGTTAACAGCGCTTTATAAATGAAATCATTACTATAAGCCTTCTTTTAGATGTATAGACGTGCATCTCAGAAGGTCTTATAGACAAACAGGAACATTAAAAACTTGAATACATGGTCTCTTAACAATGTCCTCTCTTTTAGCAGCTGCTCCGCCAACGAATCCGTCAATAACATGAACGACTTTCCCGATGTTGGCAACAATCTCTGCTAGAGTAAGAGCTTCTTCATTTTCGGTGGTGGCGTCTCGAACAGCACATGGATTAAAGCCCATGACCTGAATACAACCTAAATCCCTTTCATCGCGGATAACATTAGCAGAGGTCGAGACAACAAAGCCGACTAGAGCAAGTAAGAGAAGCTTCATCATTTTACCTGTAAATATAGACAAAACAATGTTTGTTTTATGTAACTATTTCTGGACAATGACTTAGAAAGGAATATGGGGCCCGGAGTGGCTTAGCTTTTTTTTTTTTTTTTTTTTTTTTTTTTTTTTTTTTTTTTTT
>JADKLZ010084329.1:2631538-2646967 GCA_021533235.1 Biomphalaria straminea
TATATACGATATATGAAAAGGTCGAACCCTTAGGCCAGGAGTTCACAGTATTTTTAATTTTATTTGGTTATTTAATTATTTTTTTTTTGCTCTTGCTGTCGCTAGTGCTTCGTTTCGAATTGGAAGATGGTGAAGAACTTTTTTACATCCTCTGCCATCGTAACCTGCTCAACGTGTTTAACCCGCTATTTTATCGAGCGCTAACACCGACTGCAACTCCGCAAGATACATTTACCAAGTTGACTGCACGCTTCACGCGATCAAAGGAATTTTCAAATCTATCGCATCGAAAGACAGCTGGTAAGGATTTCTCCTCAAATGCAAAAACAAAGTATCATAATCTAGGCCTTAACTAAATATAGGCAAAAGAAATTTTAAAAATTGCTTTAGATTTTTTCAAGAAATCGAGATAGATTTAGATCCATATTTATATGCCAGTGACTATTCAAGTAAAACAAAGTATTGAGACTTCTGGTTTTGGTTAAAATTCGCCCTATTGTTACATTTATATTAAATGAAAGCTGACAATGCCCTTTATTTTTATCTCGCGTAGGCATTTCCATATTGAATAAGACTTCAAAATGACAATTTTGTCTATTTTTCAGGAGATTTTAATAATTTCAGGAGATTTTCAGGACTTCATCGTATATTTTGCAATTTCTGGAGATTTACAGGAGCTCCCGGAAAATCAATACAGTTATAAGTTATAACATTTTATTTTAATAATTTACATCTAGAATTATCGCAAGGCCTATAAAAGTGAGGGGGCCCACTGTGGCCGCATTGGTTGCAGAGACTTAAGACCTGCTCTAAGTATTGGTGTGTATTTACTTTTCTTCTTGGTAAGGTCTTGTTGTTGATATGCTAATTTCTGTATCATATTTTTAACTCACAATGGTCCATCACATCTTATAGTTTCATTTACCTATTTACTATAATTTCTATTTTAAATTTTAATTTGTACAATAAACATAGTGATTATTTTGTAACATAAGTAATTTGATTAAATGGAGGCGATGACTGGTAAATAAAATTCTATTTTTTAAATTGCTTTTTGTGTATGAGATTAATAATCAAGGCTGAAGAAGCACGTAAAGCTATGCTTGTTCTTGAACACTATTTTTTCAAACGATGATTACTCACAGATACTATTTTTTATCTTGTCAGTCTGCGGTCATTTAAACAGAACTCTCGGTGACAAAGTAAAAGTTCCCCTTTCAGACCTTGTGGTCTATAGGGCAGATGATATAAAGGTCATCTGATTCTGTGATCTACCGTTAACGAGGGTATCATGTAGCCAGCACAATGACCAACCGCATTTACTTTCCCCAACTAATGTCAGGTACCGATCAGAGCTGGGTGGACTCAAAACTCTCGGTAACAAATGGTGGAGATTAGTTGTCCCGGGGATTTACTGGGGAAAAAAATAATCGTCAGAACACGCACCAATATTCACAATTTACTTATATCTAGTCCGCCAAATTCTTTATGAGCTGACTACATTGCTATTTAGCCCAATCTTAGTTTGATTTGGAAACTGGTGTCTGTCAACTTGCGGAGGTTTCTCTGCTAATTATGTAGTACAAAACGGTTATACTAATTGCGTTCCTTTTGGACCTTTTACCCTGTATACAATGGCGCAGAACGCATGACTCATACACAATGTGGTGATGGCAAAGGAACATTTGGTTGATTAGTCCTGTTGTAAGTGTACATTGTTGGACATAAAAACATTAATATGCTGATCTGTCAGCTGGTAAACCCACCAACAAAAACTTTTAGCACTAAATTTCTCGGAATTATTTGGCTTCCATAGCAACTAAAGACAGTTACTTTAAACAGAATCCTAATTTTAAGGACTTCGTTTATTTGGCATGGAAGACACGTTTGTACGTTGTTGCGTGCCTATTCGCGGTGTTGTACTGGAGGTAATTGTCACAACTCAAACACCAACGAAGGCCGAACAATAATAGAGTACGTCGACGATCGATTGAACGATATATAACGTTTAATAACCAAGAAGGGAACCGTCTTTGTCTTTCTGTAGCCTTAATCAAGATCAACGTCTTGTCCTTTTAGTCGACTTAAAGCGTTCTTCTTTTTAATCTCCAACTATCCGTCACTAAGTAAAAACTTACCCCTTATTTATTCCCGAAATAAATCTATGTTCTAATCATGTCATAACAACGTACAAGTGTCAACAACAAAGAACAATGGACAACCTAATGATCATTAAGTTTGAACGATATCTGAACAATGTTAATTAACCCTAGTCGATATGGAACATTCAACTTACTGTTTTGTCTTATGTGTTTTTGGCAATGTAAACTTCTACTGAATAAAAAAAAATATTAAGAGATTGAATGAAATATTTTTTTACTTGTTTAATAGAACCAACCGTACTTTTAGATGCAGAGACGTGCATCTCAGAAAGTCTTATAGACAAACAGGAACATTTAAAACTTGAATACATGGTCTCTTAACAATGTCCTCTCTTTTAGCAGCTGCTCCGCCAACAAATCCGTCAATAACGTGGACGACCTTTCCGATGTTTGCAATAATCTCGGCGATGGTGAGGTCTTCCTCTCTCTTGGCTGTGCCGGAGACGAATCCGTCAATGACGTGGACGACCTTTCCGATGTTTGCAACAATCTCGGCGATGGTGAGGTCTTCCTCTCTCTTACCGCTGACGTGTGGGTCAGCACAGATAGAAGCAACACCGAAAACAGGGATGCAAATCTCCCTCTCGTTGACCTGAACCCCTGGAGGTCTGAGGAAAACAGCGGAGGCCGAGGCCACAAAGAGGAGTGCGAGGAGGAACATTTTATCTGTAGACAATCAAATACATAAATTAATTAATACTGTTCACATTAGTTAAAATACATATTTGGCACTAGATACTATAGGTGTATTCCATATTATCTAGAGTAAGATCTTCATCTCTTTTGATAATGGTTTTTGCAATATCACATGGATTGAAGCCAAATATAGGCGTACAGCCTAAGTTTCTTTGCTCCGAATGACATTTGCAGAGGTCAAGGCAACAAGAGCTACTAGAACAAACAAGAGCTTCATCATTTTACCTGAAAATATTTGTTAAAAATGTATGTTTCAAAATTTAAAAAAAAAAAAAAAAATATATTGTTAATAAAAGTTAAGATTGTTTTGTCTTATCTTTTCAAATCGTGGTGGCCCAGAGGTGAAGCGCTTTAGATTCCGATAAGGTCTCAAGTTTGAATTCCAATGAGGATTGGGCTTTTGAGCTTCGGTATCTTTAGAACCCTCGTAAGTCCAAATAAATTTAATGAATAGCTGACGCAGACTTTGGAGAGTGGGTTGGTCTTGGAGTTGGCCACATCAGGGCCGGTCCTACAGATCGCTGGGCCCTATGTGAAACGGAATGTGCAGGGCCCAGTCGGGGTAGGGATGATAATAATTGAAAATTAATATTTTGTATTACAAATAAATTCTTCTTTGGCTATGGATTTTTTAAATATTATACTAGGTTACTAGTAGGTACAAAATCTGCTACCGCAGCTGTGTATCAATGATTGGCCTCTTAAGTCACACAAGACGTTGCCAAGGGAAGACATCCTCCAGTAAGTAAAAGGGCAAACAAAATCACGGTCAAATTAACTTGACGAGCCATCTACAGTAGATGATAAAGCCGATAAAAATTCAGAACTGCATCTTAAATTTACTATAGATTAGAATTATATCACTTTTTTAATATATTTTCGGTGAGCTAAAAGGTGGTCGACGTAACAGAGGCTCCCCACGGAAACGCTTCAAAGACCAGCTTAGGCGTCAACTTTCCTTCGCTGACATAGAAGAGAGCACCTGGTTGCATGTGGCTTCAGATCGAGACAACTGGAGGTCACTCACGAAGGCTGAAGGATACACATTTGAGGCCAAAGGAAAATCTGCTGCCGAGGACAAACGCAGACGGAGAAAGGTAAATCTAAATCAACCACCTGCGGATAATGGTTATGCTTGCCCTGTGTGGAAGAATATGTAGGTCACAGCTGGGGCTGCGCAGCCACGGGAAATACTGCATTCCTCACTAATCTTCAGACTCGAAGACAAGCCTTATTATTATTATTATATTTTTGCTAAGAGAAGATAAGATAATACATTGATTTTAGTTGTTGAAACTGAGGACTTACCAAAAAGATTAACAGTTATTGTAAAGGGCTATTTCAGCTAGTTATATTAGAATTGATTGAGACTTATATACTTAGTTACATCGTGATCACTTTGAAAAAAAAAAAGGTTAAATCAAGATAAGAAAATTGTTTCAATTATCTTGAACACAATATTTCGTTTAGCCGTCCTACAATCAAGCTAACCTCAGCTGTTTTTTAATCTTTTTTTTTGTTTTATTAACATTTGAATTTTGATCTTTGTACATGTCTGATTACTTACCAATCAATTATTAAATTATATCTTTAATATCATTGTAGTTATTAATCAATGTTTGAATTTTTAACCAAATAAAATGATATTATTACCAATATTTCGAAAATTTGAATATATATGTATACTGCTCTTATTGTCTCGAAAGGCAATGGATGCGCCCAGATTAGTCACTGGTTTTGGTTTAATCTTCTGTTGCGTGGATGTATTTCTTGCTGCAGAACGTCACCAAGTATTTTTCTTAAATTTCTTTTGTCAGAATGGTCGAAACTTTTCTGACTGTAAAAAAATATTAAAAGGCCCGCGGCTGGACGTCTTACTTTACATGAAGATAATATTAAAGATATTATGTAAACCATTTCTAAATCGAATGGCTCTCGCAGAAAAATAGCCTTATTAGCCAGTGCCACTATGTAACACTCACTATGAAATCTGCCTAGTGACTTTTTCCTGTGATAAAAAATGCCTTCTGATTGAAAAAACAACATTTAAAATTTCGGCAAGTCTCAGTTTTTTTACGTTAAACTTCGTTTGACATACACTATCCTTATTACGAGTGAAAAGGTAGTGTAGACGCCAGGATAAAGAGTTTCTAAAGATCATAACGCAGGAAAACACTTGGCGCAGATGACTTTAATATCATATGACCTAAAGGTTGCAAGGTCTGGACAGGGTACTTTACTTTTACGGCTAAGAAGATAGCAGAAGAAGCTACCCATATTTAGAACTAACCTTGTATCATAAGTAGGAATTTAAGACCATTAATATGAGTGTTTCCAACATCTGCAAAGCTTATGCCATGAAAACATGTCCATACAAAGAAGATGAGTCCATAAGGAACATAACAATGCAGGTACCTAAACCTAAATTTGCATTGAATAGAAAGTGATTTTCACCCACCAACAAGTTTGATTTGTAGTGTACGTTGTCGCTCAATATGTCGACTTTTTTTTTATTACTTGATTCCACATCAGCTGACAAATAATATTATAAATATATAAGGCTTGTCCTCGAGTCCGAAGATTAGTGAGGAATACAGTAATTCCCGTGGCTGCGCAGCCGCAGCTGTGACCTACATATTTTGCCGCATCCAGGGCAAGCATAACCATTGTCCGCAGGTGGTTGATTTCGATATTCTTTTCGTCGTCTGCGTTTGTCCTAGGCAGCAGATTTTCTTTTGGTCTCAAATGTGTATCCCGCGGCCTTCGTGAGTGACCTCCAGCTGTCTCGTTCCGACGTCGCATGCAGCCAGGTGCTCTCTTCTATAGTATAACAGTCTTGTTTGACATTTTTGTAAAATGTTCACCTTTAGTTTAGACTAGGAAAGACACGTGTAACTCCTGATGTAGAAAACAGGAAGTAATGTGAATACAATTGACAGAATACAGTTCAGTCAGTCACCTTAAGTTAGTTGAACCAAGTAGTTACTTTAAGTCAGTTGAGTCAGTCAGTAAAGTCAAGTATTTTAGTAGCAATTTAAAGAGTCAAATAGTGATTGTGAAGTTTTTGTTACCCGCTGTGATGCGGATGTTACTCATGTTTTTCCTTTAAGTAATTATTTTGGATGTATTCCATCCCGCTGTTCTGCGGACGTATGACGTTTTCGAACTCATGTAACTGGGAGACTGCAGTGTTATTTTTATCATCAATAAACTTTATATTTTGTCTGCCAAAGATCTGACTCCATGCGTTTATTGATTGATGTTCCACCATTCGTTACTGTTTCATATTTCAGACAAAGAAAGTTGACGCCTAAGCTGGTCTTTGAAACGTTTCTGTGGGGCGCCTTTGTTACTGTCCACAGGTGCATTCGCAAGGACATCGCTGTTTGTAGTGCGGTCCTGCCACCGTATGTCCTTGATGGAGCGCAGGCATCTTTGATGAAATTTAAAACAAAAAAAAAATGTTTAAACAGCAAGGAGAGCAGAAAGACAAACTTTCTTGTAAAGGGTCAAACCCTAATAATACTTTACTGATTGCTTTGTTCTTTGGTACTTTTTTTTTTCACGTTGTAAAAGTTTCAGAAAATGAACTTAACACTAAAAATAGTTTACCTCATCAATGAGAAGAGATAACATTTTTTGTTTGTTGATTTTTCTTAATAAGAGTGAGTAAATCTGTTCTTTCTTTTTTTTCCAAATAAAAACAGTATATTTAGGTTTTGGCCAAGTGGTTTAAAGATCTGAAAAGTGGGTGTCATTTTATTTTGTTTAGCGGCCCCCGAAAGGAAAACGTTTGTGCAAAACGTCTGTCTGTCTTTCTGTCTGTCAAACTGGGTACTCAGGGTTAACTAACTAGAAGAGTAATGAAAAATCTTATTTCACCATGCGTTGTGGGCTTGCAACGGTGCAACGGCTACTTTTGCTTTCTAAAAGCAAACCGTTTAGTTTATAAAATTAATTATGGAAGCAATTTTATTCTTAAAAATACACCAATTCTAAAGCAAGACATAAATGTAAGAGAGATTATGTTTAGAATATGTTAACAAAGAGAAATAATTTTGTGTATTTTCAATATCATTAATATCATTATATGTACAAAATGTACAATATTCACAACAAATAAATATTAGATAACTGTGTTTTTTTTTTTGGTTAACTAGCTACTAGAATTAGAAGAAAACATTTATTTTTTGTTTATAAAGGCTAACATTGAAATAGTGTTGTCGCAGTTGTTGATTAATCAAAATTACGTCAGATTAGTTCTAAAAGGATGACTCAGTTTTCCAATGTTTGTCGGTTTGATCTGAATTGGCGTTTGTCGTGCGCATGGAGCTCATTCACCAATCGTAAACAAACAACATTTAGCCACGTGATTCTATATATCTTCTATACAAATTATGTAATCTATAATGACTGTCACATGCTTTTTTCACTGTTTTATCGATATTATCACGTGGCTAAATGTTCTTTATTTACGATTGGTGAATGAGATCCATTGCCTTAGTAGTCTGGCTGAGTCGTGTGAGTCTTGCTTTTAATATCCATTCCGTTCAAGTCAAACCATTTCCAACTGTATTAATTTAACGTTCATAACAACCCGGAAGAGACATTACCGTATTATCCATAGTAATTCACTTCCGTATTGTTTATATTAATAGCCATGGCATAGTTTTGTTGTTATTAAGTTTGTTTTCTCTTCTTTTTAAATTAGGTCACGTCATGTGTTTTACATTGCGCTTAATTGTGTACATCCTGGAAGTGTACACTTGTCGTTCATTCATTACTCTGTAATATACACATATTTTATTTATGTTCTATTATTAAAACCTTTTTTTTTGTTTGTTTATAGTTGAATAGAAAAATATTAAGATAATACGATTGTTTCTCATTATTATGATACCCAATCAGTATATTACGATATACGACTTTTATTTTTAGATGGAAATTGATTTATTTGTAAGCCAAGGACAAAACTATTATTCAACCAAGATAAGCAACCCTACGAAAGTAATAAGAATTTTCATAGCATCATGATGACAACAAAGAAATACAAACAACTAGAAAAAGTACAGTGTTAACGTATTATGTTGTTAAGAAAAACGAAAAACATTTAAAAAGAAAACTTTTTTTAAAGACTTTACCACCATTATACAACTTTAAAAAAAAAAATTAATCAATTACAAAATAAATTTTTGTTCAACCAGAGTGCTATGTTCGTTTGAAGCACCAACGACGTTACCCATTAGTAAAGTTCTCCTTTCGCACCTTGTGATCTATGGGGCTGATAAGGTCTTCTGTTTCTGTGGTCCACTATTAACGAGGGTGTTATGTGGCTAGCACAACGACTAACCGCCTTTACTTTACCCAACAAATGTTAAGTACCCATTACAGCTGGGTGGACTCACAGGTCCCCTAAAAACACAAAAGTAAAAATCTCAGTCTTCACAAAGATTTGAACCCGGTACCCCCAGTTCGGAAGCCAAGCGACACCGCGCTCACTTTTTATTGGTGGTTTCATTATAAATACATCTAGAAGTAGACATAGAATCTAGACTCTTGGTTTAGAACTTTTAAGATCTAGTCTACTTCTAAATCTAGAATCTTGATACAATATTTTTTTTTAGATTTACATAAAAATAAAAGCAACATGAAAATTAATAGCATAGTTATCTGTACACTACGGCTGACTACGCTATGTTTTATTGTAGCCAAATTTAAATTTATTACTTGTATTCTAAACTTAGAAAAACCATAAAAGTCCAACTAGAGTTTTCCTTGTTGTCAACCAGCTATTTTTTGTTTTCTTAACGATGAACATCAACTGTTAAATCTCTAGGGAAATCGTTAGAGCCGTTTTTGAGATCCGTGTGTAGGTTTTACCTTCCATCCTCCATGAAGTTGTGACTTAAATACAGGTATTACAAATGTATGAACAGGAAGAGAGATGAAATTATTATGTCTACGTAATTGGTCATAATATTAAAAGTATTTACAGATTATAACCTGAGAGTGTTTTATTATTTTGAAGACTCCTGTGTTGTAAGACTCTTGAAACTAGAACGACAATACACAGATATTCTCAGGTGTCACTTTAGAAGTACTTTAATTAATATCACAAATTACGTTAATATCTTAATTTTTCTGGCTTCCTGTTCTTGTCCTTCTAGCCCCTTTTAATCTCACTTCCATTCAATATCCAAATCCGCACCATTTTCATTCACAAAGTAGCAGCGTATGCTACGCCGCCGGACGACTTGTACAAATGTATTTGGGATACGTCTATACCTTCCAAGTCATGAGGCTATTGACAGTAATAGCCTTTGCGATACTTTGTGGTGTTATCTCAATTAGTGTTGACTAATTTGATCTGCGACTTTTTACAAGCTCTGTCTGGTACAACATGTATGTATGTTATTTCTCTCATGTTTGGTAACTCAAAAAGGAAAAGAAATTGTACTTGACTGATGTGGCAGTATAGGTTGACTTAGTCCTCTTTATACTTTGTGTAGAGAATAACAATAGAAGCTTATATTTTCACAAGCACTTTTCTGGCACAGAGGTTAGTGAAATGGCTTGAGATGGCTTGAACCCTCAAGATCAAATTCAATTTGTACAACCTTTTTTTTAATGCATTTAAAAAGTTAGGATCATTACGCATTAAGAAAGCTAAAAGCTTGATAATTTGCTAAACAAAAACTTTCTGAAAAATTATTTCTAATCGTTCAGAATTATTATTGTTAGTCTAAAACTGTTTCAAAATTGAATTACATGACTTTTCTCAACTAATTGATACAGTTATATTTCATATAATATTTTTTTATATTCTTTATATTTTTCTAGTTTCTATTAGAATAAAATAAAAAGTGTGATCAGTTGCAAGAAAACTCATCATATCGGCCGTTCTTATCCTTTGGCACATCCTTTTGTCTTTACTTTGGCTTGCACTCTTCTTGCTATGAGAAAAAGTGAGTTCTGAAGAATAGAACGCAGAGGAGACGTTTGGCCCATCGCTGTATGCTGTCCCTGATACTATCATCAAAAAGAATATTTTATAGTAAACAAAAAAAAAACAACTTAAAAATGATCCATGAAACATTATTTCCGAAAAAAATCGGATAGATGGACTTCTTTCACTTAAAATCTAATATGTAAATATGGATTCTAAACAAATGCGAAAAAGTCCCCCCTAAAGACCTTGCGATCATGGAGCAGATGATGTATAGGTCATCTGTTTTTGTTATAATTATAATTGTACTACTACTACTACTACTAAAAGTAATAAAATAGTAATAGTGATAATAACGTGAAACAAAATTCATAATTATAATTATGACTAATTCTGTATTATTTTTATTGAATACCGAGGTATTAGTTTCCTTTGTTTGCAGTAGAAACAGATTACCTGTATTTTGTAATTTAGTTACTGTTTACCATTGATTCATGCCTTGCCTATGTCAATGAATCCGAATCAATCCAAAGTTTCCACTTGATCTGAGAATGGGAGAAATACGACGTACACACTGTTTACCAGACAGACAGAGTGAGTTGATATTAGCTTTATAAATGTAATAAAATATAAATTAGACAAGAGAGATAATATAGAATAATATTGAAATGAAGCATAATAAATTTTGAACATAGAGTTTTGCCCCTTCTATACATTGGCACCTCAGAATAGATTCCAGAATAATCTGGATGCTGGTTAGTGCTTAGTCTTTGTTTATTTCTCCCGGACTTATATAACTAATTTTAACCTTCCATGACTTTTTATTTCTAGTTTCTAGAAAGAAATGTTTTCCTGTTGAGAACGACCTTGACACACATTATTATTTAACGATGTTATACTCTATTGACGAAACATCAAAACTGAGAATTCACCAAGACAACATAGCACAAACAAATCAGGAACCATAATGTAAACGTACATATGATTGCGGATAAAAGTATATAAGGAAAAGGAAAACGTTTTCTATCTGGAAATTACCTGAAAAAAAACACCAAACAAATTAACTACTCAGTTGATTAATGATTTTTACCTGGCTATTATATTTGTCTGTTCTTCTTTTTTTAAATGTCACTAACAGTTGTTTTTTTATTTATTTTTACAATGCCTATTTCAGCTCGTTCTGTCTGTCTGTCTGTCTGTCTGTCTGGTACACATTTTTAACACGTTATTTCTCCCACTTTCAAACGTGGGATCAATTTTAAACTTTGCACAGTTATTCGTGTGCCTAACGAAACTTGAATTAATCAAATTTAAATAGTTAATTAGCTAAATATTGGTAATTAATTCTTTTTATTTAATAGTGGAAAAGGGGAAATAAATCTTACAGTATACATATTAGGCTGTAAATTCGAAGCTGTTTCCCTTAGATAAGCTTAGTTTTACTTTTGGTTATTTATCTTTGAATATTTTTATATGGCTGTAAATGTGGAGCTCTTCCCCTTTGATAAGCTGGTTTTTTTTTTTTGTTTTTTTTATATTTTTCTTTTAATTATTTAAGGTTGTAAGTGTGGAGCTCTTCTCCTAAGCTTTTTTTTTTTAAATATTTTGTTTGTTCATACCATCTTTCAAGAAGGTGTCATGGTGAGAAGTAGCAGACGATCTATAGCAACTTTTAATGAATGCTGTTCGTTAAAAAAATGTTTCTTAGTATAAGTTTAAGAAAGGGAACAAACAAAATAAAAAATATATTTTTTAAACAAATTTATCTAATAGTGAGAGCTCCCAATTTATGCATAAAGACAGCACGGAAAATCTTCTCACAGATACCCCATCCCCTTACTGGTCCACAAATGAGATTGGCTCATAGCGCTCTGAGCATGCTATAAGTATGAAAGCATCGCTATGTACAAGCTATGGTTGTTATTATTATATATCTTCCACTGCTCTCAATACTGAAAAATTTTACTCCCTTTTCTAAATTAAAAAAAAATAATCATACAAATTTGTTAATTAATTGATTAATATTTTCATTGATTTATTTGTGGACATCGACTATACACAATTATGCAAAGTTTCAAATTGATCAGGTAATTGAAATCGGGAGAAAAAAAAAGTGCAAAAGAATCTTCCCAGACAGACAAACAGACGAAATGAATCAATATAAACTTTGAAAGAAAAATAGAAATATTAAACATTGATTCTAAATGGCCATTGAACTTTTTTCTAACATACACAAAAATGAGCTATTGCCCCTTGAGAATTAACATAATGTATAATAACATATTTCTCACTCTCAATGCCTAGATCTATAAGATAGAAATGAAATGGTATTAAAAGTTTTGGACATAAACCATAACATGATGATGAATCTAACATGTTTTATAAGGAGAAACCGTAATTTAAGCCTTACTACTAATTAATGATATTCAAGATATCGCTCAGTTGATCGGGAATTGGAGATTTATGACGTTTGGAAAAAGATTATTACAAAATAAAATATAACATCAGTATTAATGACACTTGTCAAGTTAAAACCCAGTGCTTATTTGTTTGCTAATCATTTACTATATTTAACGATATCCTATGTAAGTGTGTGTATGTATGTATGTATATATGTATGTATCTATCTATCTATCTATCTATCTATCTATCTATCTATCTATCTATCTATCTACCTGTCTATCTATCTATCTTTCTGTCTATCTATCTTTTTTAATTGCTTTTGCATTGCGCATCTCTAATTCTGACAGCACGCTTTGGTTTCAACCAGAGGGAAAAAAAAAGGGGGGGGGGTTCATAGGGAGTCTCTTTAAAAAATAAGCAAACTGTTCCACTTATTCCTCAGAATGTGGGAAGTGTTCCGCTTATTATTCAGAATGTGTGAAGTGTTCTGCTTATTACTAAGAATATGTATCTAAATACTGTTACGAATCTCAGATTCCTATCTCAGGCTTTCCGTAAACACTGCTAAACACATAACACAACACATCAAAGAATCTGACAACAAGAGCTCTAAAAATAATCTGGTACTTTACTCATGGAAAAGATAACAGCCAATACTAGACAATTGGCACATCAACAGCTACAAATGCTACACTGTACATCACAAACTAAACTCTACTGTCTCTATCTCTTCTGGACACGTACATTCACTTCAGGACTCGACCAGGACCGCCTTCATAACCAAACTAGCAGACCTGGTCTCCTCCGTGTCCTGCCTTGAACTGCTTGTTTACACACTCTCGTCTGGTTTCTCATACACACAGGCTTATGATCAGATGACCATAACAGTGGTCACATTTGCGTGCAAAGCTCATGCCAGTACTGTTCTTTCCCCTTCGATCTAGCACGCTAACTGTACTACTTGCCTGTGTCACATATGTCAGCTGTCAGTTAACCCTTTTGCGCCGCCCATAGGGCAAATAGGGTTATAACAATACTCAGAATGTGCGAAGTGTCAAACTTATTACTTAGAATGTGTGAAGTGTTCCGCTTATTACTCAGAATGTGCGAAGTGTTCCGCTAAGTACTCAGAATATACGAAGTGTTCCGCTAATTACTCAGAATGTGAAACGTGTTCGTCTTCTCTAAATACTCAGGATGTGCAAAGTGTTCCGTTTATTACTCACAATGTGCAAAGTGTTACACTTGTTACTTAGAATGTGTGAAAATGTTCCGCTTATTTTCAGAATGTGCGAAGAATTCCACTTAATACTCAGAATATGTGAAGTGTTCCACTTAATACTCAGAATGTGCGAAGTGTTCCGCTTATTATTCAAAATGTGCGAAGTGTTCCGCTTGTCGTGCGCGCGTGAAGTTTCTGTTGTATTTAATATTGGTGTTTGAGTGTATAGGAAGTAGTTTATATTCGGTGCGTTTTGTTGTCTAGAACATTGTGTATTTGTGTGTTTACGTCATCCTTGGTTTCCGTACCGAATGAGTGAGGAATGGCTTTGGTGTTTACCTGATGGTCTTTTGGTTGGTTGTTGGTTTGTTTCCCGTTGTAACGGTACGTAGGTACATAGAGCTATTAAGTAGTTTTATCTTTCGTTACGGGTGTTGTGACTGAAACGTTCTTTGCTGTAGCGGCATCGCTAGATCTAGGCTTTCTTTTCGTTCTAGGGTGCTAGGCTTGGGCTATGTGCAAGAATGTTGTCTCTGCGCCTTTGGAGCTGCATCTCATTATTGTGAGAGAGGTGTGTTATAGTTACTGAGAATAACTTTGTATTTTGAATAACTAATAACTTGTTGAGGCAATGCCAGTTAATATTTGTATTATTTGCCATGGATGTTAATAATGTCATACTCATCATCTCATTAAATTGTTCAAAGCCTAATTCTATTGTTAATTAGTGTAAGTTAGCTTATCGTTCGGGTTAACTGTTGGCTGTGTTGCCGTTTAGTTGCCTAACGTATAGCCGGCATTTAGTTGTACATTTGGTTCTATATGCCGTTACCTTTGTTTAGTTTATTCTGTTCAGGGAGAGGGTAGGCCCGGGCAAAGCATTCATACCTAGACGTCGAGACGAGTCCATATCTTCAAAACCCTACCTGACACCGCTAAATACTCATAATGTGTGAAGTGTTCGTCTAAATACTCAGAATGTGCGAAGTGTTCCGCTTATTACTCAGAATGTGCAAAGTGTTCCGCTAAGTACTCAGAATATACGAAGTGTTCCGCTAATTACTCAGAATGTGGGGAGTATTCCGATAAATACTCAGAAAGTGTGAAGTGTTCCACTTATTACACATAATGTGTGAAGTGTTCTGCTTATTACTCAAAATGTGCAAAGAGTTACATTAAATACTCAAAATGTGCAAAGTGTTCCACTTATTACTTAGAATGTGACAAGTTTTCCGCTAAATACTCAGAATGTGCGAAGTGTTCCACTTATTACTCAGAATGTGCAAAGTGTTCGCTTATTACTCAGAATGTGTGAAGTGTTATGCTTATTATTCAAAATGTGCAAAGTATTCCACTTATTTCTCAGAATGTGCAAAGTGTTCCGCTAAATATTCAGAATGTGCAAAGTGTTCCGCATATTACACAGAAAGTAGAAGTGTTCCGCTTATTACTCAGAATATGTGAAGTGTTCTGCTTATTACTCAAAATGTGCAAAGAGTTCCACTAAATACTCAGAGTGTGCGAAGTGTTCCACTTAATACTCAGAATGTGCAAATTGTTTCGCTTATTATTCAGAATGTTCAAAGTGTTCCGCTAATTACTCAGAATGTGTAAAGTGTTCCGCTTATTACTCAGAATGTGCAAAGTGTTCTGTTTATTACTCAGAATGTGTGAATTGTTACGCTTATTACTCAGAATGTGCAAAGTGTTCCACTAAATACTCAGAATGTGCGAAGTGTTCCGCTAAATACTCAGAATGTGCGAAGTGTTCCGTTTATTACTGAGTATGTGCAAAGTGTTCAGCAAAATACTCAGAATGTTTGAAGTGTTCCGCTTATTACTCAGAGCGTGCAAAGTGCACCGCTAAATGCTCAGAATGTGCGAAGTGTTCCGTTAGATACTCAGAATATGCGAAGTGTTCCGCTAAATACTCAGAATGTGAGAAGTGTTCCTCTAAATACTCAGAATGTGCGAAGTGTTCCGCTAAATACTCAGAATGT
>JADKLZ010084329.1:2646977-2660680 GCA_021533235.1 Biomphalaria straminea
TAAATACTCAGAATGTGCGAAGTGTTCCGCTAAATACTCAGAATGTGTGAAGTGTTCCACTTATTACTCAAAATGTGATAAGTGCTCCACTTATTACTCAGAATTTGTGAAGTGTTCTGAAATTACTCAAAATGTGCAAAGAGTTTCGCTTAATACACAGAATGTGCAAAGTGCTCCGCTTATTACTTAGAATGTGAAGAGTGTTCCGCTTATTACTCAGAATGTTCTAAGTGTTCCGCTAAATACTTAGAATGTGGGAAGTGTTCCGCTTATTACTAAAAATGTGCAAAATATTCCGCTAAATACTCAGAATGTGCAAAAATTTCTGATAAATACTCAGAATGTTTGATGTGTTCCGCTTATTACTCAGAATGTGAAAAGTGTTCCTCTTAATATCAGAATGTGCAAAATGATCCGTACTCAAAATTTGCAAAGTGTTCTACTTATTACCCAGAATGTGCGAAGTGTTCCGTTTATTACTCAGAATGTGCGAAGAATTCCGCTTATTACTCAGTATGTATGAAGTGTTACGCTTATTACTCAAAATGTGCAAAACGTTCCACTTATTAGTCAGAATGTGCAAAGTGTTCCGCCAAATACTCAGAATGTGCGAAGTGTTCCGTTTATTACTCAGAATGTGCGAAGTTCTAAACTGTTTACTTAGTATGTGAAAAAAGTTCTGCTTACTACTCAGAATGTGCGAAGTGTTCCGCTTATTATTCAGAATGTGCGAAGTGTTCCGATAAATACTCAGAATGTGCGAATAGTTCCGCTTATTACTCAGAATGTGTGAAGTTTTTTTGCTTATTACTTAAAATAAACAATTTTTTCCTCTAAATAATCAAAATATGCAAAGTGTTCCACTTAATACTGAGAATGTGCAAAATGTTCCGCTAAATTCTTAGAATGTGCAAAGTGTTCAGCTTTTTATTCAGAATGTGCAAAGTGTTCCGCTAAATACTCAGAAAGTGAAAAGTGTTCCACTTATAACTCAGAATGTGTGAAATGTTCCGCTAAATACTCAGAATGTGCAAAGTTTTTGGCTTATTTCTCAGAATGTGCAAAGTGTTCGTTTAATACTCAGAATTTATGTAGTGTTGTGCTTATTACTCAGAATGTTCTAAGTGTTCTGCTAAATACTCAGAATGTGCGAAGTGTTCCGCTTATTACTCAAAATGTGCAAAGTATTCCGCTAAATACTCAGAATGTGCAAAGTGTTCTGATAAATACTCAGAATGTGTGATGTGTTCCGCTTATTACTCAGAATGTGAAAAGTGATCCGCTAAATACTCAAAATTTGCAAAGTGTTCTACTTATTATCCAGAATGTGCAAAGTGTTCCGCCAAAACCTCAGAATGTGCGAAGTGTTCCGACAAATACTCAGAATGTGCGAAGTGCTAAACTTATTACTTAGAATCTGAAAAATGTTCCGCTTACTACTCAGAATGTGCGAAGTGTTCCGCTTATTATTCAGAATGTGCGAAGTGTTCCGATAAATGCTCAGAATGTGCGAATAGTTCCGCTTATTACTCAGAATGTGTGAAGTTTTCTTCATATTACTCAAAATGTGCAAAGATTTCCGCTAAATACTTAAAATATGCAAATTGTTCCGCTAAATTCTCAGAATGTGCAAAGTGTTCCGCTTACTACTCAGAATGTGTGATGTGTTCCGCTAAATACTCAGAATGTGCGAAGTGTTCCACTTATTACTCAGAATGTGCAAAAGTGTTCCGCTTATTACTCAGAATGTGTGAAAAGTTAAGCTTATTACTCAAAATGTGTTCCGCTTATTACTCAGAACGTGCAATGTGTTTCGCCAAATACTCAGAATGTGCGAAGTTTTCACTTATTACTTAAAATATGCAAAGTTTTCGGCTTATTACTCAGAATTAGCAAAGTGTTCGTTAAATACTCAGAATGTGTAAAGTGTTCCACTTATTACTTAGCATGTGCAAAGTGTTCCGTTAAATACTTAGAATGTGCAAAGTGTTCTACTTTTTACCCAGAATGTGCGAAGTGTCCCGCGAAATACTCAGAATACGCGAATTGTTCAACTTATTACTTAGAATTTGCAAAGTATTCCGCTAAATATTAGAATTTGCGAAGTGTTCTGCAAAATACTTAGAATGTTCAATGTGTTTCACTTATTACTCAGAATGTGTGCAATTTTACGTTAAATACTCAGAATGTGCAAAGTTTTTAGCTAAATACTCAGAAAGTGCAAAGTGTTCTGCTAAATACTCAGAATGTGCGAAGTGTTCCGCTTATTACTAAAAATGTGCAAAATGTTCCGCTAAATACTCAGAATTTGCAAAGTGTTCCGCTAAATACTCAGAATGTGCGAATCGTTCCCTTTATTACTTAGAATGTGCAAAGTGTTCCGCTTATTATTCAGAATATGCAAAGTATTCCGCTTAATACTCAGAATGTGCAAAGTTTTCCTCTAAATACTCAGAATGTGCAAAGTATTCTTCTTATTACTAAGAATGAGCAAATTGTTACGCTAAATACTCAGAATGTGAGAAGTGTTCCACATATTAATCAGAATGTGCAAAGTGTTCCGCTTATACTCAGAATGTGCAAAGTGTTCGGCTTATTTCTTCTAAAGTGTTCGTTAAATATCAGAATGTGCAAAGTGTTCTTCTTATTACTCAGAATGTGCTAAGTGTTCCGATAAATACTCAGAATGTACTGAGTGTTCTGCTTTTTACTCAGAATGTGCGAAATGTTCCGCTTATTGCTCAGAATGTGCAAAGTGTTCCGCTAAATACTCAGAATGTGTGAAGTGTTCCGCTTATTACTCAGAATGTGCGAAATATTCCGCTAATTACTCAGAATGTGCGAAGTGTTCCACTTATTACACAGAATGTGCAAAGTGTTCCGCTTATTACTCACATGTGCAAAGTGGGCAGCTAAATACTCAGAATGTGCGAAGTGTTCCACTTATTACTCAGAATTTGCAAAGTATTCCGCTAAATACTCAGAATGTGCGAAGTGTTCCGCTTATTACTCAGAATGTGCAAAGTGTTCCGTAATGTAATAATTGTAGGAAATACCGCTTTAGTATCCTAGCCCTTATATTCTGATATTCATTAAAAACGTTATCTACGCTGTATAATAACATTCATTCTGATGAATTGTTTTGAAATCCATTCCCTATTGATGTCTTGTGAAGGGCCATTTTCTCAATTAATTCCCATTGTAGGCGTATAGTAGAGTTTGTACAATTTGTTGAAGTGTCTTTTATCACCCAATATGTCAAAGCAATAGTAATAAATAACATCGAACCTTTAATAACCTCCGTTATTCCAGGCTCACGATGAACTATATCTTTATAACCATAGGGTTTATTTAATACATATAAATATTAACAATGTAATAAAATAATAACAGTAATAGCAATAATAATATATCTCCATGTCCCGTGGTAGTATGTCGTCAGCTGGCCTAACAATGCAGTCCTATCGGTAACACCTACTGCACGCACAAGTCTGCTCTGTATGACCGGAAGTGGGGCTGCTGTTGCTAATAATTTGTCGTTCATAGTTTTAGATATTCGTGTTGAAAATATTAAAACCGTTTTTTTACCTTCATTGCTTGCCAGATGGTAGGACCTTCCGAGCAGTGGCGGTCTTAAGGGTGTTGAGTGGGGCAACTGCCCCAGCCCCTGCACCCGAGAAAGGCCCGTTGTTAGATTTCTTTGTCACCGTCAGCTTCGGAAACCAGATGAGTTCTCGTACACAAGGATCCTATCCCGGCATCTGATACAGATTACCATGAAAGCTCTTGATATACGATTTTTTTTGTTTCGAAATACAATATTGCTAGTTCCTACGTAAGGTAATATGTTTTGTAAAATAATAAGGCATACCAATTTTAAAGGCTGACGAGCTTGCCAGTACCATGTCATACCTATAAATAGTCTACACTTACAGTTCCTGGACACACGGATGACACTCGCCTGGGGACCAGTGCACTGTTAAGGCCCCTTCTTTTCCGAAAGCAGCCCGTGATCAGCCATCAGAGTAAGGATAGTTAAAAGAACCCTTGTGGAACACTCCTATATATTGTGATTAAATAACCGATTGGGTGTTTAATTGATAAAGTGATTGAGTGATTGAAAGGTTTAGTGGATGGCTAACAGGTCGTGCGGTTTGGACTGTCGTTTGGAACTATCAATGGTCCCGTGTTCAAAATGGATGATATAGAGAAAGAATGAAAGAACGAATTGTTGAAATAGAAAAAAGAGAAAGAAAAAGAGAAAAAAGAGAGAGAGAGGGGGGAAAGAATGAGATATTAGAGCGAGAGAAAGAGAGTTGATGAAACAGGTTGAAGAGAAAGTGAGAGAGACAAAAAAAGTGGAGGGAAGGGGAAGAGAAAAAGGATCATTGCTTCGAAATAGTCATCTTTTTTTTTTCTTTACTAGTTTCATTAAATTACAAATCTCCAACGACTCCATCGGAACACCCTTCTTGAGTCCCCCCCCCCACACAACTAATCCACTACTACCTTTTCACATAACGGCTCCCTGGCGTTCTCTCCTCTCCTGTACACGCCTCTGTCCCCAGTGACAACGCCACACTTGATGTATTTGTTTCATTATTGTACACCTCATCCGTCACCTTCAGCTCCATAACAACTTGGAGGGACGTGAAGGGGAGACAAGAAAACACAGAGAGGGCTAGCAGACGTGAACAAAAAAAATGGCGGGAGAGAGGTTTGCAAGAGAAGTCACTCGCTTGTCGGCGATGTCTTCGTCTAGCACGTGATCTATACTATATTTAATTCACTCTCTCTTTCTCTCTCTCTCTCTCTTTCTTTCTCTTTTTAACCTTTTCGCTTTTTTTCCCCTCTTTTCAAGGATATATAAATATGAATAAGCTGATGTCGTCTGCTTCTGTTTGATAGCACATACTGTCATGGATGTTATCATTTCCGGTAGTTTAAAAAAAAAGGTTTAGGGATGAAATCTGAAATCTGAGGTTTCCGTTTTCCTACTTTTGGATAAATGTTATAAAAGTAGCCAAAAAGTAAGTTTAAAAATACTTTTTTCTTTAAAAAAATGTAATTATTTCTGTAACCTATTATTTCGTTGCTTCAAAAGTTTATCTAGGTTACTCGCACTACTTTATGTTATAACTGGCGTTACATTTAGCTTTTTTTTTTAGAAGTTCTAGGGTTGTGTTTGGTGATTTTCGTCGCTTATCATTCTTTGTTTACTTTTTGTTTTTTTACAAAGCTTATATCAACTCTGTCTGTCTGTCTGTCTGGTAAAAAGTGTGTATACGTTATTTCTCCCACACCCATTCTGAGATAAAGCTGAGACTTCAAACAGTTATTTATTAACATAGACAAAACGTGAGTTGATTCAAATAGTAATCAATTAGACAATTAGCTACTGGTAATTTATCTTTTTGTTTAAAAGCAATAAAGGAAACAAATACTTTACTATTCACATAGATGGCTAAATTTGTTGGGTTTAGTCCCCTTAATTAATTGTTAACGCTATTTCTTCCTCACGCATTCCCCGATTAAACTGATACGTGGAATAAATATTTATTGTACTTGACGAAACATAAACCATCAATAGAAAATAATTGATTAATAAGCTTTGTTTTTGTTTTTTAAGGTTTTTGTTTCATATTTTGCGTTATAAATAGATCCATCTACGTCATTCTACCTAGATTCTAGACCTACAATGTTAGAAGTAATAGTGTGGATTTTGTTAACGAGATGTGTTTATTATAGTTAGTTGAATGTTGTAATGCTGAATGTTGATTGTTATGTTTATTGTTATGCTGAATGCTAAGTTGATATTTTTTTTAACGGTGTGTGGAATGTTACATTGATTGATTGTCGTGTTTATTGTTACAAAGATTGTTATGGTGAATGTTATATTCCATGTTACGGTAAACATTATATTCATTGTTATGTAGAATATTATTTTGAACGTTATGCTGAATGTTATGTGGTAAGCTATTTTTATTGTTATGTTGATTGTTATGTGAAATGTTATGTGGCAAGCTATGTTTATTGTTATGTTGATTGTTATGTGGTAAGCTATGTTTATTGTTATGTTGATTGTTAGGTGGAATGTTATGTGGCAAGCTATGCTTGTTGTTATGTTGATTGTCATGTTGGTTTTTTAGTGGAATGTTATGTGGTAAGCTATGTTTATTGTTATGTTGATTGTTATGTGTAATATTATGTGGTAAGCTTTGTTCCGCAAGGTTGTCATTGCCGGAAGTGGTAATGGATGTAAGCACTCCACTACCTATAAAATGCTTCCTAATGGCATGCGTCTCAAATAGCCTCTGACAACCAGTCCAACTCCCGGCCTTCACGTGTGGCTCAGATATTGAGTCCGGCGGAACTGTTCTTACTAACAGGAGAAGGGGCACAGGCGAGTAACTGGCGCCTTAACCAGTAAGCTTCGGGCAGGAGGGGCTCGTTAGCCATGGCTGGCTACCCACCTAGGAGAAGGAAAACTCTGAATTCAAACCTCTGCTGCCTTGCAGTTATACCCAATCAAGGGAAAGGCTTCGGGAGTCAACCCTGAGGAAAAATCATGAGCTGGCGACCCTAAGGCAGTTTGCAGCACCCAGTGCTACACTCTGGCAGAACCTGCGACGCTGCTGACCCCAAACTGTATCGGCACTGCCGTTCCTTTGGATACATCAGCTGCGTGGAGAGGGGGGAACTGATGTGTGGGCGACATCGTTACGACCACAGCTTATGCCCAGGCATTCATCTCATGGAAATGAGATGATCCATAGTCGCTTCGCGACTGACGGTGGCCATAGATAGATGAAGCTTTGTTCATTGTTATGTTGATTGTTATGTGGAATGTTATTTTTTATGCTAAACGTTATGTTGATTGTTATGTAAAAACAATGTTAAGTATCTTTGCTCAGCCTGCATGTAAACAAGCCCAGTCTTTTCCTCCTTCTCTCGTTGGTCGGTTGGTCTGTCAATCGTGTGAATGCCATCATCAGAGATGGTCGTGCGCTCTGCCAAGTGAAAACAAAATCAGGGAAGTGGGGCGCTACAAAGACAAATCACAAAAATTAGCACAAGTGACAGCGTGGCACTCTTAGGGAAGAGGAAACAATCAAGAGTACATGTAGCATGTTTGCGTTGGTACCCACGTTTTTTCTCACAGAAAGCAACCCCCCCCCTCCTTTTTTTGCCAAGTCATGATATCATACTACTATACACTTCCCAGTCTTTAAAACATTTTGAATGCCGTCAATGACCCACCTGACCTTGACCTATATAGAATAGTCGATATGTGATATGCATATAAAGGTAGGTCTTTGGAATGGGGACAAATTATAGCAGAAAAAAAACGAAAATAAATTACAATTTAAAATAAAAACAACAAAGCTTTTCTAAGGGTAAGTACTCCTCGTATACAGCCATATATCAAAATACTGTAAGATTTATTTCCCTTTTCAATGTCAAAGATAATTGAACACGTTATTTCTCCCATAATTTTTTTCCCTAATCAAGTTGAAACTTCAAACAATCGTGTATTGTACGTAACACTACATGAACCAATTTAACAAAATTAATCAATTAGTAGATTGAATTATTGGAGGTTATTTATTTGTGTGGAGGCGCGGTGGCTGAGCCGTAAAGCGCTTGGCTTCTGAACCGGGGGTTCTGGGTTCGAATCCTGGTGAAGACTGGGATTTTTATTTCGGGATCCTTTGGGCGCCTCTGATTCCACCCAGCTCTAATGGGTACCTGACATTAGTTGGGGAAAATTAAAGGGGGTTGGTCTTTGTGCTGGCCACATGACACCATTGTTAACCGTAGGCCACAGAATCAGATGACCTTTACATCATCTGCCCTATAGACCACAAAGTCTGAAAGGGGAACCTTAACCTTTACTTTTAATTATTTGAGTGAAATAAAAAAGGAAAATTAATTCTACGCTATTGAAATATATAATTGTAAATCTGTAGTTCTTGCCCTTAGATAAGCTTTGTTATTTTTTAAAGAATTTTTTTTTTTAATTTCGCTAGTTTTCTAGTTCCCACCGTTATATTTGTCGACTTGTAAACGTAAGCAAAACGTGTATTACCTTACTAGTATCTGTGATTCATAAGTATAAGTATCCATAAGGTGCGATGGTCCGACCACGCGTGTGCACAAAAATTGTAAAGCTACATGCACAGTATCAATGCGACGGTAAAAAGCCCAGATCATCTATGGGCGGAACATGTAGTCCGCATGCTAGGCAATCGCCTACCTAAGCGACTTCTGTACGGGGAGTTTTGTGCAGGAAAGCGCTCCCAGGGGAGGCCAGTACAAGCGCTACAAAAGACATTCTCAAGAGCTCCTTCAAGGAATGCGGTATGACATTCACGGCTGGGAAGCACTAGCTTTTGATCGCTCCTCGTGGCGTGAAGCCGGCTCGAACTCTCAAGATTTGAAGAAAGAAGAGTGGCCAGGGCGAAAGAGCGCCGAACCAACAAATTGCTGAGAGAAGAAGCAAGCCTATCTGCAACTGAGCTAACCCACCCATGCCACATATGCGGCCGGTTTTTTAAAAAGCGAGGATTGAACTTTACAGCCATCTTCAAGTCCATAGGAACTGAGAAATGTGCTCATCTTGGACCACGAAGGAGGAGCTATATATGTATTGTCATTAAAGAAATAGATCTAATGATCTCACACGTTTTCATTGTCAGCACACACTTGAAGCTGTGATAGAAAACATGTTTGTTTACCTTGCTATGATAGGTCAGGTCACATATGACACATTTGTCAGTCGCTATGACAGTTTGGGAGCCGTCATAACAATTAGGCTACATTCACACGGCTCAGAAGGTTATTATACTAGACAAATTTAAACCGGAAAAAGTAAAATTATATATACTCATTGGCCGTGTGAATAACCTTGTAGTTCTTGGAGAGCTTAGCTGGTTAGTGGGGGATCCAATCTTTTTTTTTTCTAAAAGTAAAAATAAAAGTAAAAAAAAAAATAAAACATTCTGTTCATTATGAAGTGATAAGTAAAGTATTAATAAAATAATAATAACAAACTTAAGGGAGGGCCGGTAGGGTTTGAACAGGCCTAAAAAATATTTAATAAAAAACAAAGGAAAATTGTATCATTTCTCAAACATAGTAGAGTACTTCGACTTTTCTGATCTTTTTTTCTACAGAAATTGCAATATATGAATTTCAGTTATTTGTTGATTTAGAATTAAGATCTAAATGAGATAGTTTTTAATAAATTGGATAATTTATTTTTTCCCTGTTTCTTTTTTTTTTCATTTGGGGCCACCTAATAAACTTTTCCTAGAGCATCGAATTATCTAAGACCGAACCTGTTAAGTGGTAATGGCGACAGATCTCTGGAATCTTTGGAAACTAGTCAAAGACCAAACGTCATAATTAGCCTGAACACTCACCTGCGAGATCATAACCCGTGGGCAGTGGAGACCAGTAGATAGTTGTCATAGGTCTGTACGACCTGGCAATGAGCTACTGGTCTCCACCGCCTACAGGTTGTGACGTCGATACTAAATGAGAGAAATGAGTAAATTATAACACTTAGTATTTGAACTATCGTGGAGTGAACAAAATGCTGCCATATAGGCCTACATTACATATACATATACATGAATTTCAGATACAGGCTTGTTAACATCACAAACTCCTTGTGTACCAGATAGAATAATTACTAAACACTCCTATCAATAAATTTAACATCTTTAAAACTCTATATCTATAACAAACATTATCGCATCGTTTGCAAGTTTTCTATAGAGTCTGTAATAGTTCTATATCTGAAATCACTACGCTCAGATAGTCCATTTTAAAATGAGAATATTATAGAAATCTTTAACAATTTAATACGAGCTTTGATGACATCAATGCGACCCTTAGTCCTACCGGCCCACCGAGCATTTCTCTGTTTGCCCATATAGCCAGTCCGCCCCTGTTGGAGGTTTGGACTTGGAAGTAAATTATCTTCAATTCTGAAGGAACCTCCTAAACATGTAAAACAATTCACATTTTACACCGATTTCTAGCCTGGAATCTTCCCGAACAGAACCCTATAGTGCTCTGTCCAAACGTTTGACCCTATGTTAGACTGTACTAGATGACAGCTGTGTCCCACTGCACTTCAACGCCCTTCTCACTTGTTAGACTGCCCACTTTGTGACCTTTCATGTTAGCCCCAGGCGTTTTATAAGTCTCTCTCTATATCATTGAGTCGTTAAAGTGGCCAACAATAGTGGCAACGTTGTATGTGACAAGCGTAGCGCAAGTTGAATCTATCAATGACGAACTGGTTAAAGGAGCCAATTTGTTGTGTGCCCTAAACATAGCATCCGGTTTGTCCACAATTTCCGAAAAATATATTTAGAAATTTAAATCTGGACTATCTATTCTGAAACTGAATTGGGATCTAAATATACCTTTATTTCAAGAAAATCGGAGAGGACCAACATGGGAAACTTTTAATTGTAAGTTTTAAGTCAAAATCGTTGAAACAGTTAATGTAAGTTATTGTTTTTTTAACACTTTATTTTGGGTTTATCTTCCTGTACACACTACGGTGACATTGACATGTATAGTATTATTATAATTAAACTATTTTACAGTTACAATTCTTAAACGTAATATCATAATTCATGCCAGTATTGTTGGTTAGATGCATGCAGTCTAATACAGGATCAAGAAAACAAGTAATACATTATGTAATAAGAGGCTTCTCTTTGTAACGAATACGATTATCATGTATAATTTAATAATTATACGTTAACGCCTGTTAATTTGTATGTACTTTAGCTCATATAATCCGTCTGATTATAAAGGGAGGCGTCGCGAATAGATACATTTAGCATATGTTGTGTTGTTATTATTTGTCCGGAGTGAACGGTATAGATGCGCTAACAACCATTCGACATCTGCGCTGGGTATGACACTTATCCCGCATGGGAGACGACCGCATACTAAAGGCGATCGTCTTTGGCGAGCTTAGAGGAGGACAGCGTAAGCGCTATATGGATTAACTCAGGCCCCATTTTGTCACTCTGGCATAGAGACTCAAAGAAAAGGCGAGAAAGACGGAAAGAAAACATAAATAAACAGCTAGCGGACTACGGCTTTGTCTGCAATCAGAAGTTATTATTATTATTGTAACGAGATGGTTGTTTGACTGTCTCGTTGTGCCGGGGAATATCTCTATCTTGAACATGTGGTTGATGACAAGCGATTTGATTCAAATCTTGTAAATGAAGTAGTTGAATAAATGTAGATCTAGAATTCACAATAAAAGACTTTCTTGTAGAAAACAATATTCAGGAACTTTATTTGAACAAAACGTAAGTACAACTTATGTACAATGTAGATCAAACAATATGAAATAAAATCACAAAGGCTTATAAACAGAGCTCTAATAAAACATGACCTGCTCCTATGAAATTATTTTATCGACTGATTAATTCGCGCAGAAATTACAAGCTCTAGGCGGAAGTCAGGTGACTTCTTTTTTAAAACAACCAATAGAATCAAATCCCCCAGACTTCGTGTGATCGAGCTAAGCTTTTCTTGGAATAACTATAAATAACTTCGTCAGCAGAGAGGATTGACCTTTGACTTGTGCAACTAACAAATACACAATTTGTTTATGTGACAATTATAGCTTTTATATAGCGCTACTTTCATGCTTATAGCATGCTCAGAGCGCTTTGGTCTAATCTCATTTGTGGACCAGTGGGGGGAAGGGGGGGTATCTAGGAGTTGGTTTCCCGACTGGAGATATTTTTTAATACTTTTAACAACATAAAAAAGCGCAACTTAAGATTAAATAATTTATATTGATTGAATCCAAAGGAAATTCCGTTTGATTACAATTGACAACCTCAGCGTAACTACTGTACAAAAACAATATAGATGAAAAATTCGAACAACATTCACATACAAGCACACATACACATTCACAACCAGCGCATTATGAATTTGACTTCTATGTTCTTCTCGATGACGACAGCTGACCTCGTAACACTATGACAGAAGTGGGATAAAGGAGTTTTTAAATCTTCTGGTTTTAATCCTAATGGAAAGGAGACGACCACTTCTTTCAGATCTTATGTAACAGTTGTTTAATGGGTGCAGGTAGTCTTTAAGAATCGTCAGTGATTTGGAAAGGCATCTTTCTTGGAAAAGCTATTCAAGAGATGGTAGCCGTACTTGTGTGATATACGAAGCTTTTTTAATTAGTCTAATTATTCCAAGTCACGAACAGACTTTGGATTCCTTTGGTGCTATGATGTGTGCGTGTGTGTTTCCAAGGTGATGATGAAGAAAGGGATCATTAATTGTTAGATGATGAAGAAAGGGAGCATTGATTGTTGGCTCTGTAGAATGATGCAAGATAAGCAGCTCTATCGTAAGCTTTGTTAACGTTCGCCAGACGACTCAAGATGCCAAAGTGTAAGGGCGTGTTTTAATAATAAAAGTTTTTTTTTAAATATCTTTTCAAGACATATTGACATTCTGTAATGTAGTTAAACGTGTATTTAGTTTTGTATAAAAAGAAGTTATTCAAGTTATTTTAATTTAAAAGTTAAAATATAATACGCCTGCAGCTGTTTAGTTGTCTACCAGCAGTTTAGTGCTGTCTCAACGACCATCAACAACACTTGGTAAGTTATACATTATAATATAAAAATTTATATGTTTCGTTTATTCTTATATTTTAATTTTACAGGAAAGTCATGGGTACAATGAAGATACAATTATTATTTGGAGTTATCCTTCTTGTTGCTTGCCAACACATCGCGTCTCAAGCATCTCCTTGGTTTAATAAAAAGTCATCCATTGTTCTCTATGGTAAGTTCTAGAAATTGAAGAAATATTTGATATACTGTTGTATTGTTATTTCTGTTGTGTTTTAAGACAAAAGTTCTCAAAGATATTTAACCCGGAGACCGCTTTATATTGTCGAAACTAGCCCAAGGGTATGTAAGTGCAAAACCTACATAAATGCATACTATATAACTTAAGCAGGGGCGGACTGGGTATTAAAATCGGCCCGGGCATTTCTTTACAATTCAGCCCTTAAATTGTACTTTATATGATGGACATCCATTTAGAGGTCTACCTGCCCTCAAAATCATTCTGTTAAGTTTGATAATGAATCGATAACTGCATACAATGAACTCTGTATCTTTATAAGAATTATAGTAGGTCTTATGTTGCTTTTTAATCTCTAGAAGTGTGGGCTCTAAAAGGGTGTAGCCACTAGTAGCGCTGGCTACGGATGTAAGCTATTACATTATTTCGGAAAATGTGTTGTAAAGATTAAAAAAAAACAACAATATAATATTATTATTATTAAAAGTTAAATACGTTATATAACATGAAGCACTTTGGGCCAATAATTCATATATAATTCATGTCTCATGAGGCCCTTTAGGTGGCCAATTTGGGTCGAGGCCCACCGGGCATTTGCCCGAATGCCCATATAGCCAGTCCGCCCCTGGTCTACAATAATTCTCACAACTAACACAAAATTTGAATAACATTGGCATTTAGCACGAAACCATCTTGTAAACAGTTTTATGTGCTTCTCCGTATAAACCTGGTCGCCCTGTACATCTTTGTAAATTAGTATAGCAACAACCAACCGAGGCTTTTATTGTTACGTTTGCGTTCATGTCGCGTAATGTCAGGAG
>JADKLZ010084329.1:2698842-2709075 GCA_021533235.1 Biomphalaria straminea
TATGTATGTGTGTATGTATGTATGTATGTATATGAGTATGTATTATTATTATTATAGCTTTTATATAGCGCTACTTTCATGCTTATAGCATGCTCAGAGCGCTTTGGTCCAATCTCATTTGTGGACCAGTGGGGGGAGGGGGATCTAGGAGTTGGTTTCCCGTGCTGCCTTTGGGCGCTCAGTAAACACAACTCTGCCCGAGTCGGGTGTCGAACCTCGAGCCCCCTTCTAGGTAGCCAAGCAAGCCAAGCTCAAGCCGCACATGGCCTCTCGACCACGCTTCCCATGTATATATGTATGTCCCGCATAAAAATCAAAACCTTTTGACCAATCTTGATATAACTTGGCATAAATGTTCCGTAGTTCATGGCAGAGACCGTAGTAGATCTATATCTTAAATGTTCTCCCACAACCGGAGGGTTGGGTGCCGTCAAATTAAAGAAATTATCTAAATTTATTTTCATTAAAGAGTGAAACGTTTAGACAAGTCGGGTAAGCCCGCAACCCGCGGATCATATTCGGCTAGTCTAAGTCTATAGTTTAGTTTTTGGTTTAGTTTTAGTTTTAGGCACATCGGCACAGTATAGGCCATGTCGTGCCCGTAGTCCCTTAAGGACTACTCTCCCTCTATAAAAAGTCAGAGTTCATATAATTAACTCATTAAAATTAAGGTTTATTTACAGTTAAAATAGCATAGGTAAAAATTTGGATATTTTATATAAATCTAGTGTAAATAATATGTGTATACAGACTCACGAATCAGATCCTCGAAGACAAACCCACCTCCCGGATAAAGCCCAGTACCTTCCCAGGGTCGACAGTGTCAAACAGTATTTTTAAGTCAGTGGATATAAGAAACTTCTCCCTGACATCCTGGTATCTGGGGCAGTCAATGAGGATATGCTCCACTGTGAGGCGAGAATCACAACGCTCACAAAGTGGTGGCCCCTCTCTCTTCAGCACGAAAGAGTGTGTGATGTAGGTGTGGCCAATCCTCAGTCTAGACATGGTTGTGCTGCCACGCCTTGTCAGACCCTTAGATATGGGCCGCCACCGGACATCCGCCACGATCTGCCTGAGTTTGTTGTGATTCTCAGCCTCCCATCGGTCCTGCCACTCTTGATAGATGGCAGTGGCAATACTTTGTCTCAGGTCCGAGTAGGGAATTTGGGTTCCTGACACTGTTTGGTTTAGGGCTTTCTTTGCTTCTCTGTCTGCGGCTTCGTTTCCCTCTATGCCTACATGGGAGGGGACCCAGATGAAGGTGACATCCCTATGGCTGGCTGCTATTTGGTCCAACAGCTTTAGACACTTGTATACCAATGGAATGTCAGTCTTCATCCGCCCCAAAGCTTGCAATGCAGATTTGGAGTCGGAGCAGATTATGAATTTTCTCCTTTCTGATGCTTTCACGGCCGTAAGTGCAAGCGACAGTGCATGCAATTCGGCCGTAAAGATGGAGCATCCATCAGGGAGTCTACGGGAGATTGTTTTGCTCCGAAAGGAGCAGGCACACGCGACCTTTCCATCCATTTTGGATCCGTCAGTGTAGATGGTGCCACAATCTCCGTAGCTCTCCTGCAGTTCCCTAAAGTGGACTTGCAATAGGGTTGGGTCTGTGTTTTGTTTTGGAAAATTAAGGAGGGACAAATTTAATTTGGGTCTACTAGTTAGCCAAGGAGGGGTTTGTGGGGTTTGTATTTTAGAAATTTGGTCAATGGATGGGGTTAAATTTTGGATGGATTCTCTCATTCGAAGGCCTAACGGCTGTATGACGTTAGGCCTTCGAATGTATAGTTCAACATTTATGGGATTGAATACGGGGTCAAAAGCAGGGTTCGTGGGGTTAGATTTTAGTTTTACTATGTACTGCATTGCAAGCTTTTTCATCCTTATGTCCATGGGGAGCTCTCCAGCCTCCACATGTAGACTCGGAATTGGTGACGTGCGGAACGCGCCGAGACAGAGACGCAGGGCAGCATTTTGGATTGGTTCTAGTATCTTTAGGTAAGACTTCCTTGCTGCTCCATATATCATAGATCCATAATCCAACTTGGATCGGATTAGACTTCGATACAGCAGCAGCAAGGTGTCTCTGTCAGCCCCCCAGTCCGTATGGCTGAGTACTCTAAGTATGTTTAATGACTTTTGACATTTTTTCCTAAGTTCTTTAATGTGGGGGAGAAAATTAAATTTGGAGTCAAGGGTGAGGCCTAAAAATTTTGTAGTTTTTACAACGGGGATTCTTTTTTTGTTTATAAATAATTCAGGATCTGGGTGAAGCCCCCTTAAATTACAAAAATGCATACTAACTGTTTTGGAGTCCGAAAATTTAAAACCATTATCATTTGCCCAATTTTGAATTTTGTTTAGATTTAACTGTAATTTTCTTTCTAAGGTGTTCATATTTTTCCCATAAGTAAAAATGACAAAGTCATCAACATACAGAGAGCACTCTATGCCAGGGGATAGAGCATTAATGATGCTCTTAATTTTAATGTTGAACAGGGTGACTGACAGGATGCTGCCCTGGGGTACGCCCATTTCCTGTTCAAAAGTGTCAGAGGTGGAGGTGCCCACTCGGACCTGAAATTTTCGGTCCTTCAGGAATTCCCCTACAAAACGGGGGAGGTGTCCCTTAAGCCCCATAAGCTCCAGGTCACGTAGAATGCCATGTTTCCAGGTCGTGTCATAGGCCTTTTCAATGTCGAAGAATACAGCCACAAGATGTTCTCGTCTGAGTAGGGCATTTCTGATGTAGGCTTCCAGCCTTACCAGGTGGTCGGTTGTTGTCCGCCCTTGCCGGAATCCACACTGGTATTTGGAGATCAAGTTGTTCCTCTCAAGATACCAGACCAGCCTACTGTTAATCATTCTTTCCATGGTTTTACAGATGCAGCTTGTTAGTGCTATTGGTCGATAGTTAGCTGGGTCAGAGCCGTCTCTTCCCGGTTTAGGTATCGGTATAACTGTGGCTTTCCTCCAGCTGTTTGGGAAAGCGCCTGTTTGCCACACACAGTTATAGACCCCTAGCAGGACTGCCAATGAGGGTTCGGGAAGGTGCTTGAGGAACTGGTAATGGATTTCATCTTCTCCAGGCGCTGTGTCATGTGACTTGTCCAGCGAGTCCCTCAGTTCCTCAAGCGAGAACGGTTTGTTGTAGTCTTCATTGTTCTCTGACCTGAAGTCAATGGGATGTCTTTCCTCCCTGGTTTTGACTTTTTGGAACTCTGGCGTGTAGTGTGCAGTGGATGATTTTTCTGCTATTGAGGATGCAAGGCAGTCAGCTATTTCTCTGGGGGACGTGACAGTTCGTCCTTGGTTTTTCAAATGCCCTATTGCATTTGATTCTTTCCCTTTGATTCGCCTTACTGCCTTCCAGACCGCTCTAGCAGAAGTTTTGGCATCCAGACTGCCGACAAAGCTTCTCCAGGAATTCCTTTTGGCTGACCGTACAGTTTGTCTAGCCTTTGCTCTAGCTATCTTAAATAGCTTTAGGTTTTCCTGGGAAGGATTCTTTATGAATGCAGCCAGTCGTTTTTTCCTATCGCCAATAGCACTTTTACAAGCTGTATCAAACCATGGTTTGCTGGGCCGTTTTGGATTTGCGGAGGTTAGGGGGACAACTTTCCTGGCAATGTCGAGTAGCTTGGAAGCGAAGATATCAGCTGGGTTCTGCTCATCGAGGATACTTTCTGTGATATCCTCTGAGCATCTTTTTTTGGAATTGCTCCCAATCGGCCTTGTTCAATTTCCACCGCTGAGGTCGTCCCACTGAGGGGAGATTGTTAGTAATGATAATTGGGAAGTGGTCACTTCCCCGTAGGTCATTACTAACTGACCATTTGAAGTCGTCCAGAAGTCCGGGGACGCAAACGGTGAGGTCAATGCATGTGAGGGATCCAGTTCCTGGGTGCAAGTAGGTCGGTGATGCATCATTGAGTATGCATAAATCATGTTGGAGGAAAATATCCTCCAGCATACGACCTCTTGTGTCAGTACTGTTGGATCCCCACATTGTGTTATGGGCATTGAAATCCCCAAGGATAATATATGGCCGAGGGAGCTGCCTCAACAGGTCCTCCATGTCTGCTGGGTTCAATGGAGCGCCTGGTGGTAGATACAGGCTGCAGCAAGTGATAACCTTGTGTAATGTTATCCTAGCTGCTACGGCCTGTAGTGTGGTCTGTAGTTCTACCCTCTCATGGGGGACGTTGTCCTTCACAAGGATACAGACTCCACCTGATGCTCTTTCTGCATCCTCAACATTCCTGCTGTGAGCAATGTAGCTTCGGAAACTGATGCTATCTTTCAGAAATGTTTCCTGTAAGCAGACAGCTACAGGAGCCTCAGAGTCCATCAGTAGCTGCATTTCTTCGTGATTGGCCTTGAGGCCTCTACAGTTCCACTGTACAATTCTGGAATCCATGGCTTATTCTAGATGACCTACTTGGAGCTATTAGGCTTTGGGAGGCCCCCGGAGGGGGTTCCCTTTATTCCTGAGACTTTTTTGGACTTCTGCTTGGTTGGAGAGGAGGACACCCCTCTCCTGGGGGGAGTCCTTCTCTCTGGAGAGGAGAGATCCCTCTGGTTAGAGCGGAGGCTACATCCTCCTCCCTCACCTCGGGTTTCCTCTCCATTTTGAGCTCTCCCCTTAGGGAGTTTGTCAACCTCTGATTCAGTAGAGGTTGGGGTGTCTGACTGGGTTCTCTGAGGAGAACCTGTATCAGTCATGGTGACTCCGAGTTCTCCCGGAGTGTTGGTTTGGACATGCTGTTCGGTCTCCATGCTCTCATCAATGAGCACAGAGAATCGGTTTTTTAGCATGACCACGGGGCTTTCTGTTTTTTTCGGAGGAAAGTTCTTGGGCGGAGTTTTCTTCTGAGTTGGAGGAGGAGGAGGGGGTGGGGTCAATGTGTCCGTCTGTGTGGCTATGGATCTTCCTGTCTTAGTCGCAGCCTGGGCGTACGTCTTTGTCAAGCCGAATTGGCCCTTGGGTAGGGCCGATACGGCTGATTTCGCCTGGCTGAAGGTGCATCCATTTCTTGCCTTGTACTCCTGCACGGCAACCTCCTGTTTCCACACAGGGCAGTCCTTGGAGTAGGCTGAGTGGCCAGCGTGACAGTTCGGGCATTTGAACTGGGCTGTGCAGCCCTTGTCCTCATGACCCTCTCCGGCACATCTAGCACACACAGTGTTCCTCTTGCAGACTGCCGCGCCGTGTCCATAACCCTGGCACTTGAAGCACCTCATAGGGTTAGGAATGTAGGGCCTCACTGGAACTCGTAGGTATCCTGCCTTCACGTACTCTGGCGGTGTCCTAGTTCCGAATGTGAGGATAATAGTGGCGGTCTTGACCTCCTCACCATCCCTGCGCCTTGTAATGCGCCGGGCATGGGTGACTCCTTCAATACCCTCCACTATTTCCTTCTCGGAACATTCCAGCAGGTCCCTAGAGCTGATTACACCTCTGCTGGTGTTCAGACTCTTGTGTGGCATGACTTCCACTTGGTGCTCACAGAGTCTTCTGCATTTCAAAAGCCCATCAGAGTGTACCTTGCTATCTACTTCTACTAGTAGTTCCATTGTTCTGTGTAGCTTTGATACACCCTTGGGCTCTCCCACTACCGACTTGAGTCCCTTGTATATGAAGAAAGGGCTCAGTTTTGTCAGGCTTTTCCCCTCCTCTGTGCACCTGACCACCAGAAATGATGGCCAGGTAGGACAGCTTTTTGTGGCCTCCTCCTTCTTACCCTCAACACGACGTCTCTTGCCCAGACATAGGTCTGAGGCAAGTAATTTTTGTTTGTTTTTTATGTCCATGAAAAAGTTAAGTAGTTCGGCACCTGTGCTCCCCACCCGCCATCGAGTCCAACAAGGGGACGGGCCACTCGGATGTCCAGAATGAGCCCGCCAGGGCTACACAAGTGCTATACTCAGTCAGCTGCTGCATCGGACATGTGTCCGATGCAGTAGCTGGCTAATTGACCCTCTAGCCACCGCCCTCCAGCATAGGTCGAGGACCTATGCTGGTAGCTCGGCATGACCAGCCGGTTGACCCAGAGCGGGCCTTCTGGGCCTCAGGTCTAGGGGAACTCGGAGCCAAAGTATTGTGTTGCGGTGGTCCATCCTCAGATAGTCACCCACTCAAACACCAGGATCTCTTTATCCCCCCTTACCCGTCGCAGTCCACGGCAAACGGACTGGTCCAGGACATTGTGAGGTTTTAGAAGATAAGGAGACAGAGTGATGGTTAATGAAGGCAGACTGAGAGTAAGAGGAGGCAGACAAAATGATAGAAAAGAAGTAGGGCACTTTTGAGCTCCAAAAGTGCTAAGGAAAGAGGAGCGCAGTTTAACGTCATGTCTCAGGGACGATAAGTCTATAGTATCAAGTTGTGTATATTGTTTTATAGAGGTGCGGTGGTTGAGTTGTAAACACTGGGATTTAGAATTTAAGGAGTTTTAGGACGCCTGTGAGTTACACGAAATACGCTTTGCGAAAGTAAAGGAGGTTGTACTGACCATATGACACCCTCGTTAACCTTCGACCAATGAAAGCGATGACCTTTCCATCCCCACGGATCGAAGGTTCTAAAAAGAGTTACTTTAAATTGTTACTTTAGTATGTTCACGTTGATTTTCAAGTCAATATTAAAATTAATAAAATTATAAGAAATTTTTGAAAATTATTTTTGCATAGTACATTTTTAATGCTATATGTTATATGCTATATATCTTTATCGGGAGAAGGATTTAGTGCTGCAGGAGTGAACGACTGTATTGAAAATCCAATAAACATACATATAGGTTACTTCATTATAAGTTAACTATTAGCCTTAATTGTGTCAACTGTTTGTCTTTATAGTTAGATTGTAGCTAATGAAGGCCTCTTAACCCAAACGTTTACTTGATCCGGGAGGCTTAACTATATGTATGTTTATTGTATTCTCTATATTATGTATGTTCCGGTTTAAAACATAATTAATTTCTCTCCGTTTAGACCATATTTTGTGTTTCATTTCTGTAAGAGATGAAATAAGACGAAATGTATTTTAATATTGTATTTGTTATTTTTATTTTAATCATCAATGCCGAACCTCGTCCCAAACATCTTTTAGCTGCACAGTAGTAGCGTCAGTGGTCACGAGTGGTGTAGTTTAAAATAGATTGTTGAAAGTCTACACTCTACGCCATCAACTCAACGATTATGTAACGTCTCTTAATACTGTTAAATACTGTTTAGTTGAATTATTATACTGTATCGGTTGTCTTTCTTATGTTTACATTTGCTTGTAACTCGTCCATAAGAATGTGTTCACGAAATGTTAGAGATGTGTTTGTTGTGTAGTCACTCAGTGTATTAGAGCCATACTAAGAGGACGTGGTTTTCGACTCTCTTATTCATATGTTCATAACAATACTCTATGTTTGTAAGATAAGTGTTGTGAGAGTTAGTAGAATCTTTCAGCCAGTTTGCCTTGGTCATCAAATCAATAGGCAGACAGAAGAAAAACAGAGTGGGATCGAGAGAAAGAAAGTGAAAGAGAGAGAGAGAGAGAGAGCGTAAGAGAAAATAAAGTCAACATTAGAACTGCACGACACTTCGATTAGCGCCAGTAATTGTGTCAGCAAGGAACCTTTCCGCCTTTTTTTTTCGCCATCGTGTTTTCTGTTATGATAGTAATCCTCGCAGAGTAGCGCTACCGCCTCGACTGGCACTCCACCAGACCGACACTGGCACTCCACCAGACCGACACTTCCACGCTAGTCAGAGGAAGAGATAAATGGAGAAAATAAAATAGAAGAAAGTCGACAAAAAGACTCAGCACGTAGCTGCGAAGCTGTCAAAATGGCCACTTCTCTTGTGATTCGCGAACACCACTGACCTGCTGGAGTAGGTAGGCCTATGTCTGTATATTTTTTATTAAATTATTGTTTACTTTGTGCTTGCAAGGAACACAAATAGTACAATGTCATAGCATGACACTTCAACTACAGACTTATCGTTGTTCACGGTCTGCCCTACAGGGAGTTCAGACGTAGAAAATGTAAATGGCATTCCTTAGTTCGTAAACTACAGAAGTTCCTTCAAAGAAGATAATTAAGACCTTCGTGCATCTACTTGTTAATCTAGCCGTGCATTCTAGAGACTTAAACTCTGATAAGTCATACGTTTTCCTGGCTGATTAAGGCAACCCCGTTGGTTATTCTAATAACACTATGGAAGAAAATGTAGGTATAGGAAATTTACAATCACAATTAGTGATAAATGTTCCTTTATCTTTGTGTCATTCTCGGTGTTTTATTTGTGATTGTTTTTTTTTTAATTTAAGGTTTAGTCACTTCAGTGCTTTGTTATTGCTACTTTGCTTTTTAGTCTAAAGACATGGATTATCTCTAAATTTAGTGATAAAGTCACCAGGGATACAACCCGAACATTTTCGTTATAGACTTAGAACCAATGATGTATTTAAGGGGATGGTTGAAATAGGTTGTAGAACTCTAAGCTACAGGGTCGAGGATCATTTTTGTGAGAAAGTATTAGTGAAACCGGGGGACGCGGTGGTCGAGTGGTTAAGCGCTTGGCTTCCGAACCTAAGGTCCTGGGTTCGAATCCCGGTGAAGACTGGGATTTTTTGAATTTCGGGACTTTAAGGGTGCCCTGATTCCACCCAACTCTAATGGGTACCTGACTTTAGTTGGGGAAAGTAAAGGCGGTTGGTCGTTGTGCTGGCCACATAACACCCTGCTCGTTAACTGTTGGCCAAAAAAACAGATGACCTTAAATCATCTGCCCCATAGATCTTAAGGTCTGAAGGGTAAACTTTACTTTGCTTCTTACATTGTTGGTGATCACAATAGCAATAAATTCCACAGATTAAACAATCAAGCTTATGGTATTTAGGTAGGTGTGTTAAGAAACAGATGACCTTAACATCATCTGCCCCATAGATCACAAGGTCTGATAGGGAAATTTTACTTTTACTTTATTGGTGAAACCATTCTAGAGAGACCAACCACTATTCACTGGAACGTCCCGGATAATTATCAGCCTCGTTCTTAAAAATGAGGAACTATCCAACTTAGACCATTTGTTATAGAAATCATGGACACTGACCTGCATCGTCGAAACCTTAAGGCAGTTTAGACCAATAGCTCGTTACATGGTCACAGGTCTGTACGACGCTGCAACGAGCTATTGATCTAATCAACCCCCAGCTTGTGACGTTGATGGTCAGTGATCAGGCGTTCTGTAACGAATGGTCTCGGTTCGGCCCATACCCTCACACGCACAGGCGTCCTCACTGAAGTTCCGTAAGAGTGCACTATGACGCGCTCAAGAACACGACGTAAGGTTTGCGTGATGTCTCTGATTGTGCAGACTAATAAATCAAACGAGCTCGCGTGTTTCGCGGAATTAGCGCCCAGAAAGAGAACATGATTATTAAAATAATCACAGAAAGAGAACATGATTATTAAAATAATCAGTAATACGATTTCACCAGAAATCAATGAATAGGAAATGACTGAAGATGATGATGAAAGGTGACATTCATCAAGAGGCGATGTTACATCCGGTAACAATGGCGTACCGGAAGACAGATCCGTCAAGCTCAGGAGAAGTCGGAATTCCAAACCCGTATGTTGACTTACACCTTGTAATGACCAGTGGTCATCAACCTATTTAAAGCTAGTTCCGATTTTAAAGATGTATTTATAGGAATATTTAAATGCTTTGGCCTTTTCTGATGTGTTTTTAGGTTTGCTTCGATAATAACCTCTAGTTAGAGCTATTAGAAGGCGCTGTGGCTGAGGGGGTTGAGGTCATCCATACCTATGTGGTAGCAGTAGGCCCTGCAGTTTCATAGGCCCCACGCTAATTTTGGGTTTAAGTTATCGGATTAAAACATTATAACTTATATATAGTAACATTTTTTCGCAATTTCCTGATTTTCTAGGGGCTAGTGGAAATCTTATGCAATTGCAAAGTAGACCGAAAAGTTCTGGAGATATCCTGAAATTAAAAATCTCCTGACAACTCATAAAAATCTCCTGAAAAAGTTGTCATTTAATGGTACCGATCCTTTGTGAGATAAAAAAAGGCATTGTCAGCTTTCATTTATTAAAATTAAAGACGAATGTATCTTCTAATACAAAAAAAATGTTATCCTTGACATTATGGTTACCCCTACCCAGACTAGGCCCCGCTTTGTATCCTTGACATTATGGT
>JADKLZ010084329.1:2709085-2729419 GCA_021533235.1 Biomphalaria straminea
TACCCCTACCCAGACTAGGCCCCGCTTTGTATCCTTGACATTATGGTAACCCCTACCCAGACTAGGCCCCGCGCAATTCGTTTCGTAAAGAGCCCCACAATTGCTAGGACCGGCTCGAGGTCATCTTTTAACTCTTTCTTTCCTAACTGACGATACCAACGTTGATTCCACCATAATGTGGTAAATAAATATGGAGAGAAAGAGTTAATTTGACTTTTGTTAACGAGCAGGACTTTATGTGCCTAACACAACGATCAACTACTAAAGTCAGGTACCCATTAAAGCGCCAAAAAGTTCCAGAAATCTAAAACCCCAGCTCGGCTACCACGACACCATTTTGTATATTACTGCGCGGATATTTGTAAGTCTGTGGATATTTTTAAGTAAGAAAATGGATTTAAATTTTTAAGTCTTTCAAGCTTCTATTCAAATTTGTATGTTATAAATAAAACCTAAGTATGTGTTTCGGTTTTGTCTGGATCTTGGGTCTGGATCTTTGTAGCTACATCTCATATGATCCAACCAATAGAACAAGCAGATTTTTTTTTTTCTTAAATAGAGCTTGTCTAAGGGAGAGAGCTTCACAATTGATGCCATATATTTAAATACAGCAGGAATAAGATCCCTTTTTCTTTTTAAAACAAAATTAATTAACTACCACAAAATGATTGCTTAATCGTTGTTTTTTTTTTTTTGTTTTTTGTTGATTTTTGTTTTTGTAAATTGATTAAGGTATGATTAATAATAAATTTCTTGAATCTAGAATGGGAAACGGGAGGGAAAAAACGAGTACAAAACGTAATTTATTTCCTTTTTTTCGATAACAAACAAAATAATTCATTACCAATGATTAATTAACTAATTGTTTAATGTTTCTGTTGAGTCGTATTTCGTTAGGTGCAACCAATGAGTATGTCAAGTTTCAATTTGATCCGTGAATGGGTGTAGGAGAGATAACATGTACGTATATTGTACCAGGCAGAGTTCATTGATATTAACATTGTAAAAAAAAAAATTGGGTTAAAGTGTGCGATCGAATTCCGAGACCTTATTAATTATGCAGAGCAAAATTAATTATGAAATTTTCTTTATTGATTGAGTTTTCTTCCGTGAGTTTGAGCTAAGGGTTCAGCATTCCTTGTTGTTTTTAACCCTCCAGCCCATATACTAGCGTTGCAAGGTGCCCATGACTCGGGGTTTAGAATATGATTGTAGGACGCAGTTATTCATTGACCGATCGCAAATATGAGCACACACACAGACACATATACAAACTAGACTTTATGTTTGCAACCCTTCTGGTCCCATGGGTATGAGGAAGGTCAAACTCAGACTTCTAATTATATCGATCTACGATATGTTCGATTTTATTGATTTCAAGTTGGGCCAAGATTCGATACGTTGAAACCCTCTTGCTGTTTCAGATTTACTCTCACTGACACACATTGACCTACACACATAGCTTCACACGCACTCTCACATTAACACACATACACGACAAGGAATGGATTATTTTAATGCACCGCTCTTGAGATAAGCGACGGATTTGGTAAGATTTTTGTTTTAATGTAAGTTCGATTATTGATTAAAAGAGCTTTGTATATCAGAGTGTTTAAGTGATCTGTTTGTCTTTGTCCGTATGTCTCTGTCTGTATGTCTCTGTCTTGATGTCTTTGTCCGTATGTCTCTGTCCGTATGTCTCTGCCCGTATATCTCTGTCCGTATGTCTCTGTCCGTATATCTCTGTCCGTATATCTCTGTCCGTATGTCTCTGTCCGTATGTCTATGTCCGTATATGTTTATCTTTATGTCTCTGTCCGTATATCTATGTCAGTATGTCTTTATCTGTGTGTCCGTATGTCTATGTCCGTATGTCTATGTCCGTATGTCTATGTCCGTATGTCTATGTCCGTATGTCTTTATCTGTATGTCTCTGTCCGTATGTCTCTGTATGTCTCTGTGCGTTAAGGAGAGATAAGTCACTCATAGAGTCTATCACAACACTTCCATGATAAGACAATACTTGAGATAAACTGACTGGAGGGCACTTCCGTTGAAAGTACTTTCGTGTCTCAATCTGTCTCTGTCTTATCAACTCTGTTTGGAAGGCTCGGGGAGTAATCTTTCAACAGGTGTACATGAGCCTAACGGAAAGCAATCCGAGGGTCGCGTTAGTCACATTGATGTTGTCTTGAGGCCCGCAGGTTAGACCTGTTTTGTTTTTTTAAGTTACTTTCTCCTTTATGAAGATGAGGAATTGTCTCAAGAGCGATTACTCTGCTCTTAATAACTAATGAATGGAAAATTGTTTACACGCGCCTATTCCCCATCTCCGAAAAAGCTCCTAGATTTCTGATTAAGCGCGTGTATAAGTAAATCTACTCATACGAAAATCAAAAAGTGCATACAATTCTAATAATATGTATATAGATCGAGAACATAGATTTTAAATATAAAGACTGGACAACAAAAGAGTATTATTAAACCATATTCAATCTGGACTGGAAACCGGAAATAAATTCACACCTATGACTGATCGATTCACAAATCTATCTATATATAGTTTTTATGTGCGTAAACTCTTTTATTTTTCAGGCTCTAGGGGGAGTCGCCCCAATCAATCTATTCTATCCATAGACATGGATAAATATAGGCTAGCCAATAAGAGAGTTTTATGAAATGAGAATTTGTGAATTGCAATTGTGTGTACTTTATTTTATGTCTATAAATTTTGTTTAATCTCTAAGACTGAAGATCATGTAATTTTTAAATGTTTCATAATTCGGAAATCCGAATTCAATAGATATACATGTTTTCAAGTTACATGAAGTTACTTCCTTTTTCCAGTCTATATTTATGTATGTCTATGATTCTATCTTAGAAAAGTAATGATTTAGTTGTCAAAGTTTAGAATTATGCAAAATCATTTCTCGGATATTCCTGCAAAGATATGAAACAAAGCCAAATCCTGTTTGTTTCCATTGTGATAATGTTTCAAAAATCCTAGATGGAAATAATTCATGTTGATTTAAATCATCTTATGTACATTTAAATAGATTGATCACCAATATCTTTCTAAATTATGTATCTAAAAATTGTAAAATAATAATTATGAGACGAGAGTACTCTAATTTTTGATGTTCAATTACTAGATCTAGATCTAAAAATTGTTATATCTTACATAATACATAGGTCAGGGTTTAAAAACGACTTTACTTCTTTTAACTACTTTACAAAACAACGCCTTGATGCAACTTTCTAAAAAAAAGTGTACATTTTTTGTTGTGTTAAAAAGTCTCCATGTTCAGTCTAGATATAGTAGCCTATTGATATTATCGCTTTTTGTGTCCTAATATTTGGCCACAAGTTAGCGCGCCCTGCTTGCTGAGTCCAGAGCCATTGTTACGGTTCGATTCTGTGTTAACAGCTTTGTACGATCACTTTCTCTGTGATCAATATGTTTCTTGTCAGCCTAGATCAGAGATGGGTTATGTTGTTAGCTCACGCCACAGGAGAGAACCTGTTTTACACTTGATTTGAATACAAATATTTCTACAATAGAAATAAACCACAATTATTTGTTTTTTTTATTTTTTTTGGAGTGAGATTTGCGATTTTATCTATCTATCTATCTATCTATCTATCTATCTATCTATCTATCTATCGACCTGTCTGTCTATCTATATCTATATATGGGGCACTTTTTATGACGGTGCTTTTCAATATTTGGACAAAACTATTACTTTTTTGTGTGTATTTTAACGTTTATTATTAATTTATTAGTAGTTTAAAGTTAGGCAATCCATCACCGAGTACCGGCACTATTTTTACAAAAAAAAACACTGTCTATATCTATGGACATAGCTTTATCTATCTATCTATCTATGTATCTATCTATCTATCGACCTGTCTGTCTATCTATATCTATATATGGGGCACTTTTTATGACGGTGCTTTTCAATATTTGGACAAAACTATTACTTTTTTGTGTGTATTTTAACGTTTATTATTAATTTATTAGTAGTTTAAAGTTAGGCAATCCATCACCGAGTACCGGCACTATTTTTACAAAAAAAAAACACTGTCTATATCTATGGACATAGCTTTATCTATCTATCTATCTATCTATCTATCTATCTATCTATCTATCTATCCATAAATCTATCTATCTATCCATCGATCTTTCTATCTATCTATCTATCTATCTATCCATCTATCTATCTGTTTGTCTGTGTGTCTGTCTGTCCGTCCGTCCGTCTATCTATCTTTCTATCTATCTATCTATCTATCTTTTATTAGATAGACACACACACACACATTATATATAAATATAGACAAGATATTTATAGATAGATAAATAGACAGATATAATACATTTTGTAGAATGTACTTTACTGCAGCCAAAGCAAGCCTCTAGAAGATCGATACAATGAAGTTGTTCTGGTGTGCGAGTGGTTTTGTTCGATATTGTTATGAGGCACGAACATGTGATGGTCACATAACTACTCACTCGTCTAAAGCCAGTTTGTTCTGCCTCCAGCAAAGTGTCCACGACTTCTCGCCTAACACTAACATGAAAACTATAACTAGCTGTCTACATTCAGACTTTATGTGTATATCAATGAGGTCCAGCCACCCAGTGTATTATTGTAATTAGTTCACTTAACAGTAGCATGTGCAATGTTTTATATTTTATATATTCTATATATTATATATTTTAAAAAGGTTTTAAATGAATAATTCAACTGTTCTACATTATGTTACATTCATAGAAACTAAAGGTGTGTGTCTATGAAGGGGGATCAGCGAAGTATGCGATCTGGACTGTCGACTCGAATTCGAACCATGGTCGCTGCAATCCCTGCCGTTAGGCTTAGGCTAGGTCCCTAGGATGTTATTATCAATTCTAAACGAACATTCGAAACATGTAAAACAAACAAAAACAATAATTAACAAAAAGTGAATTTTTAAAATGTCAAAACCTAAAACTTAAATGTTTAGGTTTATAAATTATTTATTTTTTTGCACCAATCTTAGAAATAATAATAAACAAGGTTACAAAGACAGTTTTTTATCTAGTAATAATAATTTTAAAAATTGATCAAAAGAGAACAGAAAACTTCACTAATTCATGTCTAGAAAGGGAGAGAAAGAGGGAATAAGAGAGAGGGGGGAAAATAAAGGGATAATGGTAAAGATATGGAATGAGAGTAGAGAAAAGAGGATTGGGGATAAGGGAGAAAGAGAAAGTTGAGAGAGAAGGTAAAATTTGTTTAAAAAATTTGGAGAAAAAAGAAACTATTAGCGACTTGGCCACACATGAAAAAAAATCTGGTTTGACAGTTATGATTATTCTCAATAAGGAGATCTTTAAATTTAAATTTGGTCTGGAGGTCAAGACGTTCTATATCTTGAAGACACCTACGTCAGTGGATGTTTTCGAAAGCATTCGTTGAAAAGTGTGACGTTTTGTTTGTCAATGATGTGACGTTCTGTATATCATCACATGCCAGGGATTGATATTATTATTGACTTGATAGCTCAAATTCAATGAAGAAAGAAACTCTATGTTTTCTTTAATACAGCATCTACTTTCTTGAACAAACACTTCCTCAATCTCTACTTCAATATAAAACTTCTTTTATACAAATAACTTCTTAACAACATACTTCTACTATTATTTCTTTATAAAGAGAAGATTGAAAAACGGACCATCGCTACATAAAAGTACTACTATGCGAGGTCCCGACTAACTTTGTTTTCCCTTTATTTATACTTTTTCAAATCGTATCTTCCAGAAGCATAGAACATTCTCTGACACTTATTTTAGTAACTTTGACCTTCTGGAAGATGGCGTGTGTAATTTCTTTCCTTAACCCCTTTCTATGATTGGCTATTCTAAAATTAACTTGTTTACGCTGGACAGCTCACTAAATTGACCTGGCGTCCAGAACTATCGAAAAGGTCACCTTAAGTTCGTTACAAAGAGTTAAATAAATATATGTTCAGGAACATTTTGGGCACCGTTTGAACTTTATGGAGGAGACCACTGCATTGCTCATCATTGTTTTGACAGCATTTTTTAAAAATCTATGATAATGTTACATCTCCAGTGGCGAACTGAAATGTGTAAATGTGTGAGACCCACTGATACATGCTTAGGCGACGAAGGCGGGTCACAGGTCAACGGCTGGCCCTGGTGTGACCTGTACCTGTGCTCATGTGTTCTAGAGCTTGGACGGACTAGAACAGTGTGTGTTGGACAGTTAGACAGAGTCCTTCAGATAGCAAGCGTGCAGTTAGAACTGTGGTGTTATGAACAGGCTTTGAAAATGTAGCATATACGCGATAGAGAGACTGTTGTTTTAGTTAAGTTCCATTGTGTTTAAGCATTTGTAGTTAGTGGCGCCAATTGTGTCGTATTGGCTGTGTTGATGTGTTTGTAATTATTGAAGCTCTTGTCGTTAAGTTCTTGAGTTAGATGTGTTGTGTTGTTGTTAAGCAGTGTGAGCAGAAGGCCTGAGAAGTGAAGTTCGTAACAATACTCTTCATTTTGGTTACGGATTCTACTGTGTATAAGAAACTGTTATCCAGAGTAATAGGTTGTGTGTTAGTCACATTGTTATTAATGTGTTCTAATTAGCCTACTAGACCAATTTTAGACTAAATAGTTTGTTTTTTAATGAAACAGAAATGCGATGTCATCAAAAAATATTCAGCCTTCAAAGTTGAATTAATCTATTTAGGTATTGTTTCAAAATAATGTCCAAAATAACTAAAATTAAAATTTTTAGAACAAAAAATGAACATTATGCCAGTCTGATATTATAATCCCGATAAGAGATTTAAAATAACAATAGAGAAAAGATTGTAATATTTATATAGGTTATGGCTAAAAAATATGAAAATATTAACTTTTATATCTGCTCCTAACTGCTGTATAATAAAATACACTAAATTTCCAGTCACATATTTGCGTTTGACACATAGACTTATATATAGGCCTATCAGATCACTGTGATAAATATTTTCAACTCTAGTAGAGATCAGCACTCTAGGATTGAGTAAACAAGTGCTTTTGGTTCAAAGAAATACTTTTCATGTGAGCACATTTAGAATTTTTTTTAGTAGCCAAACCAGCTTTATTTGTTTTGTAGTTATGTATTCCAATAATAAATGAAGAACTCTTCAACACTAAGAAGCAACTAAATGTACGAATGGTGCATAATTTCCTGATCAAGCCTATCTAACTAGTCACTGTTCAGACAACATTACCTAAAGATATGACTGTGGACTGAGGTGTCTTTTTTAAATGGGATTGAGTTTCGATATTCAGACCTGACGAACCATGAGGCTGAGCTGAGCTATCCCTTAGTTTATTGGACCGTTGGGGCACCATGCAAGACTCGTCGACCGTCTTTACCCATTACCCACTGTCTTTTGCCTCTTTCAATGGCATGCCCGTTCATTCTCTTATGTTGTCTTCCTATCGCTTTTTTTAAAATCTTTTTCCTGGTACTGTTCCCTGAAGGAAGGTTTTTGCGAGCCCCGAAGATCTTGTAATATGGCCATAGATTTTAAGCTTGCGTTGTTGTTTTTTTACGATATTTGGTAGGTCATCATGGGGTCCAATCGCTGAAGTAACCCTGTCTCTAATCTCTAAGAGAACCATGAGGCAGATGATGTAAAACTCGTCTTTTTTTTGTTTAGATGAGCTACAGTAAACTAGGGTATCATAGAGTTTATAACACGACCGCTTTTACTTACCTCATATTTATTGTAAGATAGCCATTAGGCTTGACTGAATTATTAATCCCGAAGCCCCAAATCCAAGTTTTCACCCGCTTTTAAACCCTAGGCTTAAGGAGTCAACCTCTTCTCGCTCGGCCACTACTCGTCCTGAACAGAGAGCCGTGATTACACAGTTCGCAGCAGTACCGTAATGACACAAGTCGAAGGTTCTGGGTTCACAACAATAATAAATCGCGTTCCTTCGTATTTCAACATCATTATCTGACCCTTGATTTGTGCCACTTTTCACTTTTTTTTTCAAGGAAGGATAAATAGGCAAAAATTAAATATGTAGATTTATTCCGATTAGTTCCCCTGATGTATTGTTTACTTTTTTTCTTTATTGGGATTGGAACCCCAGATGTTTTAGATTGGAAATTGAGCGTTCATTATGTCTACCACCTAGTTATTCGAAGCGTACTCGGCATTTTCTTAACAGTATGCTACAAATACAGTGCTTCCCAAACTTTGTTCCACGAACCCTAGTTTTCCGCGCGGCCTGAATTTGTGTTTCACGAACTACTGCAATAATTTACTAGTAGGCCATCACATGAATTAATCTTCACATTATACAAGTAAAATGTTCCACTTAAATGACTAAATACCCAGAATGTACGAAGTGTTCCGTTAGACAACACGTTTGGGAAACATTGTCAGTTGAGTCAGTCAGTAAAGTTAAGTCAGCCAAGTAGAGAGTCAAGTTATTTCTTTCGGTCCAGTACTGACTGAAGTATTTTGTTAGTTTGTTCTCTGGATTTAAAGAGCCATATAGTGACAAAGGATAGAGAGGAATGGAGAAAGATGGTCTACGAGTCTTGCTTGGTGCCCCAACGGTCCACCAGACTAAGGGATAGGTAAGGTAATAGTGACTGTGAAGTTTATTGTTACCCGCTGTGATGCCGAGAGATGCGGATGTTACTCATGGTTTTTTCTGTAACTAATAATTTTGGATGTATTCAATACCGCTGTTTTGCGGATGTATGATGTTCGTGAACTCATGTAACTGAGAGACTGCAGTATTATTTTATCACCAATAAACTTTATATTTTGTCTGCCAAATTCGGATTGATTCATTATTTACATTTACAGTTAATAAATTCTCTGATGTACTATCTACTATCCAAGTATACTCTCTAATAAACTATATAAAACACTATGCGTATTGGCGATACTAATGTTAGTAACATGCTATCTCTTCTCAGATGGATGATTCTTCCAACAACAGTCTTCACCCCACCGGTTTAATCATCTTCCTTCTTCTTCTAAGCACCCTGGGTATGGTCTGGACAGTGTCCTGCAGCTGGTTGACCGGTAGAAAGAAAAGGCAGAGGGTCGGGCACAATGCGGACATCACGGATGGACTTGTGCTTCAGATCAATAGACCTGTATGCGTGACAGTGACCAGACCCCTCAGTCCATCAATCAAAAGGTCTTTTTTTTTTCTTTTTACTTTTTTACTTGTGTGTGTGTGTTTTTTATCGATATTAACTTGCAAGTGTCGTTGAGATGTTCAAAAAGGCTCGAGATAAATCCGTTTTATGAACCTTTGACCCGGGAAAGGATTTTATACTTCTAGTAATTTAAAACAATTTTATTTCATGGCTTATATAATAATCACATCTCAATAAATTGTCGAATTTCACATAGTGTTCGAAATTTCACATAGTGTTCCCTCTTTTTCTATAGCCTATTAAAATACTCAATGCTTTAGTCGTTTTTTTTTAAATCATATTAGTGTTTATTTATTTAAATTTTTGCTTAATTTGTATATTCTCACTATTTTGCAGCCCAAGAAGTAAAACCATTGAACGCTATTCAATTCCTGAGCAGACACTTGGCACAGCTTCTGAGGACCTCCGCAGATCTCTGCGCCTGCCAACTATAGTAGTGACCCCGCCTTCCCCAGTGGACACGATAGCTGAATTGTCTTCCCTTGGCTCGGGCAGTAGCATCGGGAAAGCAGACGATCTTGTGATGAGCAGTGACGACACTGACATCCCAGAGCCCTCTGGCGGCGACCAATCGCCTAGGCAAGATGGGAGGGCGTTTTATCGCGGAGCTGTCGTTCGCGACTCCATGCGAAACAGAATGAGTGGACTTTACTCGACCCCTTCTCTTGATTCCCTAGAAGGGGACGTCGCCGGCTACGATTCTGAGAAGTCGGGCAGCTATCCTTTGTCCGCCTTAGAATTGATCACGGCATCTCCTGCCATCATGTTGCATTGTTTTCCCATAACACATTCTCAGGACGACCGTGCCGATAGCATTATATCTACGCAAAAGGACACGAGTTCAAACCCCAGCCACTGCTTCCATGATTCTGACACCGAGGCAACAACAACAAATCAAACTCCTGAATATTCCTGATATCGCCAAAAATTCAAAAGTCTCTATTTAAAAGCGCTATAATGAGCTTTATCTTTCATGACGCTGTTCGGACAGAAGTTCAGTCGCCATTGTTTCTGTACAAATCCTCTGTATAATGGATCCTTTCACGTTCGAGACCAATGTCTTGTATTGTGCACAATTATTTTGTGGATAGGATACTTTCGGGTTTACCTCTTTTCGTCAGTATAATAACAAAGCATGAGTAGCGTAAATTTTTGACTGTTACAACCTGTTTCAAAACAAAATTAAAAATACTAATTTGCTTGTGTCAGCTCTCTATATAGCACAAACTCCACAACAGATTGACAGAGTCCGCAAATGATCTTTCAGCTCAGTCTTGAAAAGACTCTCGCCTTTAAGACTACAGTGCCGTTCTGACAGGAATACTGCAGGAATAATCCAAATCGCTAAACTGCAGCGAATTTAGAACAACGCTGCACATATATAGTTCTACACAAAAGAAGACGCGATTGGGCTACTGCTTTCCGCACACTCCATAAGCTTCCCATGAATGTATGAATCAACTCATGGTGGCCACATTTTGTCATCTGTGCATCTGCAGTGAAAAAAAAATGCTCTTGCACCTTTGTGATCTATGTCAATTAGAGAGCCATGCGCCCTCAAGGCTTCGAGTTCAAGACTTAACTGTTCAATCTTTATTGATTTTAAAATACATGGTGTATATACAAATCAAGACATAAGGAGCTATAAAAATAAATTGATGATAAAAATCAGTCTATAAACTTGAAACACTTAGTAAGCTAGATGTGTGATATAATTGTTAAGGTGTGTTTACTATTGATAACATACCAATATCAAAACATATTAAACACATATATGAAAAGAATAATTATCAACGGAGTTTTTTTTTTAATGCACAAAGGAATTAATAGTTCATTCATCACGATTCATACTTTCGAGTTGCAACTTTTTGGGTGGTCAAACGTTGGCTGGGTGGGTGGGTGCGATTCTCGAAAACGGATCTAACAATTTTCTTAAAATTTTAACAGTTATGTTTATTGATGGGAAACGACTTACAGGCTATTTGGCCACACTGGACCGATATAAATTTTCAAAGTATAAAAAGAAAAGAGTAAAATTTGGCTAGAGAACTAGAAAATATTAATCTTTAACGGACTCTTTCGTCTTCGTGTATATCGGCATGTAGACCTATTCATTAAAGAGTTTAATATTTTTCTATAAAGTTCTACCATGATAGAATGTTGCGCCTTACAAAAAGCACACAGGGAAATATTCATTGTATGTTTAACCCTTTTCAGATACTTAAATTTGACATTAAAAAAGCCAAGTTTTTTAAGGTAATCATACTGATATATACATAATAAAAATAAAGCATTCCATGTAGATCTCGCCTATCTATGAGGAAAATAATGAAAATGTCTGTCTCTATGGCCGACGTTTAACAAGGGAGTCGTGTGGCCAGCACAATAACCAAAGTCCATTACTTTCTATAACAAATGTCTGGTACCCATTATAGTTGGCTGGACTCAGTGGTGAACTAAAAATCCAGAAATTAAAAAATCACAGTTTTCATCTGGATTCAAAGCAAAGACAATCTGATTCGGAAGCGAAGCGCTTAGGCTCTCAGCCACCACGCCCTTCCACCACCTTACCAGATTGACCTGCTGACAGACAAGATTTGCATTTCGCGCCATTGATGTGTAGCTGCTTCTGCTTCCCTGTTTCGAAAATTGCTTTCGACCAGGGGCGTAGCTAGGAATTTTCCATCGTTTGGGGGGCTGACCTCTTTGGGGGGCCCCAAATTTTTAATGTAAAAAACACTCATTTTGGGGCCTCTGTCAAGTATGTGCCCGGGGGGATTTTCAAATTCTCCCCCTCCTCCTCCCACCCCAGCTACGCCACTGCTTTCGACTAAGTACAAATGAAATGCAAAGTAAAATGTAGTGATCGATTGTAACGCAGAAACTCTTTCTTTTTATTGGACACTCTAACAACCATTGAAGTCATCTAGTGATGAATTAGAGACAGTAGAAGACCGAATGACCGAAGACTTTAATAACTAATCCGTTCGTTTCTAGAAAACAAAAAGTAGCCGTTAATCGTAAGCTTAGTAAATCACAAATATGAAGAAACTGGTCATCTAATAGATCTAAACCTGACAGACGGAGAGACAGATTGACTACACAAAACAAAAAAGGCTTTTCCTTTAAAAAAAAGCTGCAAATATAAGAATTCACTGACAATTATTTTTATTTACGAGTCTCACTCGTCCACTCAAACTACAACTATAACTCTATTTGCATATAAAAGAAAAAATGCACTGCGAAAATAAGATGCGAACGTTTGTAATCCCTAGATTCTGAGAAACACACATAAAGGTTTCAAATTAATTATTTTATTGCTTAACCCAAAGATAAACTTCATTAATAAATTACTGTAATAATTGGTCACTAATGATATAACTTGATCCTCATGTTCTGCGAGGTCATATATATCAATATTTTGTTCAACACCTGCAAGTTCACAAGCATTCTTTTAAAACTAAAAACCCACATGGGCAGCCTACGAGTTTCTTTGAAAAAACACAAACTCTTTTTATTATCTAGGTAGCACATTGCTACATATTATATACTTATGTCGACTATTTTATTTAACTCCTTCTCAAAATGTACTCATTGGGGGGGGGGGGGCCCTCGGATTCGAATCTCAGTGAAGACTGGAATTTTGAATTTTGGGATTTTAGAACGCCCTATATTTCAGTCAACTAATCGGTACCTAGCAATAGTTAAGGAAAGTTAATGCGATTGGTGCAGCCACATGACAGCCTCGTTAACCGTAGGCCATAATCTGCTTTATAGATAGCAAGGTCTGAAATGAGGAACTTCATTTTCAATTACTTACTCTCTGCTTATGAAATAGTCTCATCGAAATACTAGCCATCGTTTAAAAGTCTAAATCATGGCGGGAAAAAAAAAGATCGGCGGGAGTGGGTTAAGGGGAATTCTCTACAATACATCTCCATGCATTGCAGATTCAAGCGATAACTTATTGACTTTGTCCCATGGCTAGACTGTCCGGCGTCTGCCGTGTTGTCACGAGAGTTCGCTACTAATCTACAAAACAGCGTGCGTAAGTTTCAAAGTACGTGCCGACGCTCGCGGCTGATGTCAAACTAAACAAGAGCTGGGATCGAGTTGACATCAAATCTCTGAGCGAATTGAATCGATTCATAGTTGTCTTATCTTGAGTTCCACGACAAATGGTTCACAGACGAGAGATTCATAAACAAATCGGGCTAGTACTAAGAAAATTCTCGGAAATAAAATAAAAATTTAAAATGTATACACTTTGGGTTTATATACATCAGTGAACAAGCATTTTATTATATAAGAATAAATAAGTTTTAGAACAGGTCGATGCTGATTGACTGTAATTAGACATCAGTGACGAGAATAACAAGTAAGCTAGTTACATAATTTCCCTACATTTTGCACGAGTGTAAACAGTTAAATACCCACCATACAACATAACTGTAGGCCTATATTTGTGGTTAAATGCCGTGTACAATTTATTACGCAAATACAAAGTATTTGTAAAATTCGTTTCAGAATTTTCTAACTCTTGTTCTCATTTATCATTTGGGTAGTGTACACGCCGCGCAAGTTACTTTGCCTCAACGTGGCGCCGGCGTGGAAACGGCTCACTAGGGGAGGTGAGCTAGGCGAAAAAGTAACAAACAAGACCCCCGTGGGGGTGCCTACGGGAAAGACGAGAGTCTGCCCATTGCATTGAGCGGGGTTGTAAGAGAGCTCCCACAACCCGTCATCACATCCATGCGCTGTTCCTCAAGGGACTGTCTCATCAATGGCAAATCCCGCACAGTTAGCTTGGTACAATGAAGGAACATGGTGGAGGCCCCCGGTGCCACCGAGTGGTATTGGAAACAGCAATGCTCTATAAGCATTGACTCGGGTCGCTCCCAGACAGGCCTGTTGGTCCACAGGTTTGTTTTTTTTTACTGTTTGATTTTCGGGCAGTGAGGTCAGACAGGTTTTTTTTCAAACTTAGTGCTCGAAGAGCCTTCGGCTCAGTACTTATGACTATCCAGCGGTAGTGTACAAAAAAGAAATGTAAATGTATAATACAGTATAAATGTGAATTAAAAAACATTTTACATAGATAGCTGTGGTATTTTTCTAAGTTGTAAGTAGTACCCCCTTAGAAGAGTCCTTAAAATCCCGAAGTTTAAAAAAAATAACATATATTTGTGCGGCCCCCCACCCCAAATTTTTTTAATGCGGCCCTCGATAGAAAATGGTTGCTCTCCCCTGTTCTGGACAAATGTAGTAACTTTTCATTTGTTTGACCTATTTGTCGAACTTTAGTAGAAAGTGCCAGAGACCTACATTTATCGATCGGTACATCACTATAAAAAAATGTATCTACTCTAATTTTTTTAAAAGTCGTTATTAATACCATTTTACGAATAGTCTTTTTTAAACTATAGGATAACTAAATTTACAAGATTGTTGCCCTCTTTAAACAAAACAAAAAGAAAAAAAAATTGTTCAACTTTGCTGTCATCCCTTTATGATTGTCCCGTTGTGGGCTGCACCCCATCTCACATTCTTTGCTACGCCACTGGCGATAACGTTTGTCTTTTTATGTTTCCCTCTTTATATTTATATTTATCTCAAATAATAGCTTTTTGGTGTCGCTAGCTCAAATTGGATGAGATGATGCAAGAGTATTCGTCTACAAAAATATGAGAACCATTGAGTGGGATTTCCTTTGTAAATTTGTTTTCATCCGACACGCTAAACAGACATTCTTTAACTTTTTCTTTTTAACCTTTTCAATGTGTCCACCAGGAAAAGATTAAAAATTGTGAAAGTTTTATTGACAGAAATAAAGATTTAAAAAAACAACACTTCGAGATAATATTATCACAGCCACGCAGACCGGTTTGTGTGAGAGCGATGCAATAACTACGGCATGCGGGCCATTTCCGGCCCTTCACGTGGTGCTATTTAGCTCCCCGAAACGTCTATCTACAAGTGCATAATGATGTAAATAAAATCTAGATCTAAAATTCTAGATCTAGAGTAAAAAGAGTTTTATTCATGATTCATAGTCGAATTGACTTCGGACAATGAAAGAATACAGCTTAATATAGTTTTAGAAATAAGTGATAGCATAGTAATACCACCATACTGCGTCTCTAACAAGTTAACATTATGGGATGTTTGTTATTTAATGAGTTAACTTTTTTTCAGGTAAAGAAATTTGATCTCGGTCCGGGTTACCTTCGATTATGTGGTACGTGCATATCGAAAGGCCAAGACTACGAACTATATCGAATGTCTGGATCAAAACTAGTTTTTAAAAGTTGTTTATTTTACTAAATAAATTAATAGAATATTTCGAATGATTAATATTTTTAAGATTTCAAAAATTAAGTAGGCCTATTATTTAAAAAAAAAAACGTGGCGTACCGGGTATTTGTATTTTTTTTAAGTTGATTATTTAATGTAAAAAACAAACCTTTCACTTTCTAAAGGTAACGAGTGGCCTTTTTACCACACGATTGCAAGATCTAAAATATCATGTGTTGATTTTAAACATCTTTTAGATTTTTGCGATCTAATCGCGACAGACGAAAAGACAGACATACCAAACAACACTTATAGCTGCTGAAAATAATTGTACCGATATAACAATAGAGTACCTACAACAACAAATATATAAATACACATATTAAAAAATTACCAAACTTTAAAAAACAATGAAAATAAAACAATCCAATGCATGAGTTTTGTGTGGATACAGATTACAGGTAAAATAAGATATGACACCCTTACATATGGCTAAATATGTCTTGTTTTGTCCCTTTGTTACACCCATTCTCGGATAAGGTTTAAACTTTAAACAACTATATATTGTACCTAACAAAACACATCAATTAAAAAATTAACCAAATAGTCAATTATTATTGGTAATTATTTTGTTTGATACCGAACAAAGAAGATTACCTCTACTTGAGGTTCTTGAGAGATATAGTTGTAAGTGCGGAGTTCTTCCCCTAAGACAAATTTTGTTTTTTTAAGGATTTTTTTTTATTTTGGTTGTTTTTCATGTTGTATAAAAATTATAATCGATATTTTTTTAAAGTTTTGTTATCTAGAAGTGTTGTAAAACGCAGAAAATTAGAAGCCCTGTTTATAACGTTTATAAAAAAAAAAAAAGAAAAAAAATGAAAGTTAAGACCTAGTTTCTCCGAGCCTATCCGGAAGCGTCAAGTGAGTGCGTTCAAGGCGACTACCTGATTGAGATCAACGTAAAGCTATGGAACCATTAGTCAAGGCTGTTTGGGTTGCGGCTGTGTTCTTAGTTTGGATACCATCGCATTGCGCAGGTAAATTGGATCTTTTTGTTTCTGCTGTAATTGAATGAAGATCTAGATATAAATTGTTTTTGTTGTTGTTGTTTCAATATCGCCTTCCTTAATTACGGGGCGCAGTGGCTGAGTGGAAAAGCTTGGTTTTCGAACCTGAAGTCCTGGGTTCGAATCTCGGTGAATTCTGGGATTTTTAATTTCGGGATTATAAGGGCACCACTGAGTACACCGAACTCTAATGGGTACCTGACTTTAGTTGGGGAAAGGAAAGGTGGTTTGGTCGTTGTGCTGGCCACATAACACCCTGCTCGTTTACCGTTGGCCAAAGAAACAGATGACCTTAATTAACATCATCTGCCCTATAGATCGCAAGGTATGAAAGGTGAAATTTTCTTATTTACGTTTGATCCAAGTATTTTAGGCGAATTTCAATATATGTGTAGAACATTATGTGTGTTTGAGTTTTTGGCACATCGGCACAGTTTAGGACCGTGCCCGTGCACATTATGTAGTCAGACAAAGTTGGTTTGTAAAAAAAAAAATTAATTGAATTGAAACAAATTAAAGAAAATACCCACTTTATGTCTTAATAAAATTGGATTTGATCAGATCGGATCAAATTGAATTGGTTGTTGAAAAAAAAATTGGCCTGTAATGGGATCGAACGCACGACATTCGCGTTATTACTGAGACACTTTATCCACTTCGCTGCTTGTTGCAGGAATTTTCAGCACTTCCATATTTCGACTAACTTTTTTCCTTTCAACCACATTTCAGCTATGAAGAAAGTGTTACGTACTAGTGGGAATACCAGAGAGATATGAACTACAAAATTCTTCAGAAACTATTGTTAAATCTACACCAACTGTTTCTCTTCTCTTCTTTTGAAATCTTACTATTTTAAATATATTCAAGGCGAAAAAATTATTACTTCTTTAAATACCAGCTTGTTTAAGAAGTGTTTTATAATAATTTTTTTAACAAACAAAAAAAAAAATTAAGATGCTAGGTTCAAACTCGTCTGCTAAGAGTCATTATTTACTTACCGATACTCTGCCCTTTAAAGAAGAAAACATTTCTTTAATCTTCTGTCTTCCATGCAACTTTTGCAAAGACTCATCTAAAATGCGTCTAACCTTTTCTTTCATAGATGGGTTTTTTCTTCTTTTTTGTGTGGGGTTTTATTTTTGGCCTGGGGTTTTTTCCTGACACCTTTTTGTGTAACGTGTGTAAGGAAACTAAAAACTTTGTTACTATTGTTGTTTTAATTCTACTATGAATTTCTTATTTTAAATTGTGTCTCTAAAAGCTTGAAAGGGGTCACATTTGATGTGACTGACATTTTGATTTTGGTTAGAGATGTTAAAAAGCCATCGAAACCTTATAGTTTCCGTAGTTACATAGTTCACTTTAAACAGCTTAATCAAAGTGTGGATTGGCAGTTGAAGTCTGGGTTGATGTTGAATTCTTGGTTGAGAGTTGAATTCTTGGTTGAGAGTTGAATTCTTGGTTGTGGGTTGAATTCTTAGTTGAGAGTTGAATTCTTGGTTGAGAGTTGAATTCTTGGTTGAGGGTTGAATTCTTGGTTGAGGGTTGAATTCTTGGTTGAGAGTTGAATTCTTGGTTGAGGGTTGAATTCTTAGTTGAGAGTTGAATTCTTGGTTGAGAGTTGAATTTTTGGTTGAGAGTTGAAGTCTGGGTTGAACATTGCATGTTGGCCTCTAAACAATGTCGAGGACGCTATGATAAAAGATTTCTGCACACAGTCAGCCTTACCAGTTCGCGAGTGTCATATCAGGGTCACGAACATTTGTACGATGTGCTTACAATTGCAAAATTTTGACTCTCTTTATCGCGAAGCTTTCTTGAGGCGCGGCTGCCACCCACTAAGGCCGCCTCTGTAGTTCTGAAATAAATGATAATTTCAAGTTGGTGTTACAAAAAAGAGCTTATCTTATTTTAAAGTGCACAAAATTTATCACATACCATTTACATTTTCAATGTGTCTGTCCTTAGGTGTCCAGTTTGGTCCACGCGTGACCAGATGCCAAGTGACAGACACAGCCATCAAAGAGGCTTCTGGACTGGCTGTTAGCAAGGTCCATCATGGAGTCGTGTACACTCACAACGATAAAGGTGGACTGAATGTGATCTTTGCTGTCAATGTTACAGACTGTAGTACGGTAGGAGATAATATTGATTAACTCTTTCTCTCCTGACTAACGATACCAACGTTGATTCTATTGGAACTTGTTAAATAATAATGGAAACATAATATAAATGTGCTGTTTGTTAATGTTATGCTTTCCTACTTTTCTCGGTTTGATTTAAAATATTTATATGGTTGTTGTTTTTTACATAAGTGTTAGCTTGTTTCTTTTTTTCATCATCTCATCTCTGCCTGTGGTCACTTCTGGGCTTAGGCCACACACCAGCTTCCTCCATGCGTCTAGGTTCTGGGCGAGTCTCTCCAACTGTCCCCACGTCTTGCACATTTGCTTGGCAATTGCTTCCAGATAGCGGCTCCATGTATTCCTGGGCCGTCCCCTCTTCCTCTTTCCTTGTTTTTATTGTCTTCTGTTCATAGTTTTGAGTCATGGTTGTTTCAATGTTGTCTTGATGTTTCTAGGTTTGTAATCAGGTTTATGCTGTCATTGTTGTTTTCAGGGTTGTTCTCAGGCTTGTCTTTAAGTGTTTCAAATTTTCTAGTTGTTTTTTTTTTAAAGGTTTCTTTTCAGAATTGTTTTCATGTCCTTTTCAATGTTGTTCTTAAAGTTGTCACTTGTTTAGTTTCGAATTGTTTTCAAGGTTGTTCTTAAAGCTGTCAGTTGTTTAGTTTCGAATTGTTTTCAATGTTGTTCTTAAAGTTGTCAGTTGTTTAGTTTCGAATTGTTTTCAAGGTTGTTCTTAAAGTTGTCAGTTGTTTAGTTTCGAATTGTTTTCAATGTTGTTCTTAAAGTTGTCAGGGTTTAGTTTCGAATTGTTTTCAAGGTTGTTTTCATTAATGTAATCTCCTGTGTATCCCTTGTACAGCATAGGAAAATATTGATAAGCAAATATTTAAAAAGCGTAAACTAATATTAATACATTTTTTAGCTCTGTTTAGTGCCAATCTCTTCCACTTTTAGTAGTTTCATAATTAAAAGTATGTTTTTATCATCTTGTTGGCCTTTCAAACTATCGTACTTGATATTGTTTAGTTTATTTATTTACTTTAAAATATCTTCCATCCTTTCTCTTTTTTTATTTTTTTATTTACGTTCTCTTATATTGCTCTGCATTTCTTCACACCGTTTTCTATTCTTTTCCTACATTCATCATTTTTTATAGCGTAAAAATAAAAAAAGTAACCTGGATCTTGAAGATCAAAACGTCAAGAAAAAATGCAGATTAACGTGAACACTCTATGTATAAAACTTTCCTATAATAGTTTTGATTTATTGATATCCTTTGATTTAAACTCATCAGTTCGCAACACTGACCATTAACTCTGCAAGTAACTGGGACTGGGAAGATCTCAGTTACGGTCCTTGTTTAGATGATTGCGCTCGTCAACCATGTAGGCAAGTAGCACCAAAATGTTTCTCACTTTTTTCTAGAGATATAAATTTTTTAAAATATAATAGTATGCATTACGCATTAAGTTGGGATTATTTTTTTAACTAGTTTGATTTTTTTTCCCAGTCAAAACGTTGACGATATTTAAGTGGCTTTTGTATTTAGCAGCCAGCGCGTTATGTCGTAAAAGTGTTATTGTTGCTCCTTCCATAAATTTT
>JADKLZ010084329.1:2742844-2770958 GCA_021533235.1 Biomphalaria straminea
TTCTATATAGATTTTCCTTCTGTTTACAAAGCTTCTTTAATCTATTATTAAACCAGAATTTATTTATTTTATTTGATGTGTATTTAATGGGTATGTGATTTTCTATAATGTTTTTAAGATTGTTTTTTATGAAATTCCAGAGGTCATCAACTGGTTGGTTAATGTCTTTTTCTGATAAGAATGTTTGATGAAAGTTAAATGTAGCTTGGTGTAATTGTGTTAGGTTACATTTGTTCCAGAGTAAGATTTTTCTTTTGGGTTTTATATTGGCTACTGCTTGTATCTGACTGCGTATTTTAATGATCTCATGGTCTGATAGACCAGGGATAATTTCATAGTCTACTACTAATCCAGGTCTGTTGGTTAAGAATAGATCTAATGTATTGTTTAGTCTAGTTGGTTTTTTAATGATTTGATCTAATTTTAGGTTGTGTAAAGTTTCTATGAAAAACTCGTTTATGTCCTTGAGGTTTTGGTGTTTGTCTATGGTTAGTGTTTTCCAATTTATGTCAGGTAGGTTGAAATCACCCATAATCCAAAGGACTTTTATGGCTATGAACAATTCCGGAAGTATAAGAAAAACCGACACACACTGATGTGTTTAATGCTTTAATAACTGCAAGGGACTACAAATGATTCTGACTTTTTTTTTTCAAATGTTATATTTAATTATCAACATTTCTAAACGAAAAGGAGAGACCAACACAACGAATACCAATGGTAACTTCTCGGTTAAACAATTTCTTACGAAGAAGGCCGATTAAATAGGCCCTATATACACCGAGGATGTGGATAAGCCCTATTTACAACAAGGATGTGGATAGGCCCTATTTACAACAAGGATGTGGATAGGCCCTATTTACACCGAGGATGTGGGTAAGCAGTCGTAAGTTGAAATTTATTTACACCGAGGATGTGGGTAAGCAGTCGTAAGTTGAAATTTATTTACACCGAGGATGTGGGTAAGCAGTTGTAAGTTGAAATTTAGCACAAATCGTACTGCATATGCAACTTTCAACAAAATACAAAGTAGGAAAAAAATGCTCACTTTGCCCGACATTAAGAAGCATGAAATACAATCTATATATATATTTCTCAAAAGACAAGTTTAAAAGTTCAGCCGAGTAAGCAACAACAACAAGTAAATGGGAAGATCCCATGGCGCAGCACGGTGTGAATGGAAATTGGTGCATCCCAATCCGCACTATTTTGTGAATGAAAGTGGTGTTTATATAATTCTCTTCTTCTCAATTTTTGTCATAATATTAAAAGTATTTCCAGATTATTGTGTCGTAAGACTATTGAAACTAGAGCAACAATACACAGATAGAGTATACTCTCAGGTTTCACTTTAGAAGTACTTTAATTAAGATCACAAAATTACGCACATTCGTTCATTAGACATGATTACGAAAGGTAACTCATCTCTCTATGTCCTAGATCTAGATCTAGATCTAAAACTCGAATTCAACTCTAAGATTATAGAACTTCTCTTCGCTTTAGCACATGAACATACTAATTATAGTCCATTTAATCAAATTAACATTCAAATTTGTTTTTCTAAAGCATTGTTACATCAATGCAACTCTATTCTTAATATCGCATAAATTAAGGTCAATTAGCCATTCTCAGTTCCATTCATAGTATTTATTATTCATGAATTTACTTATAACAAGTAAATGGGAAGATCCCATGGCGCAGCATGGCGTGAATGGAAATGGTGTATCCAAATCCGCACTATTTTCATTCACAAAATAGCATAGTGTAACAAGTCTCTTCTATCGATGAATGAAGAACGTATGAGTTCGTCAACTTTATCTTGAGGTGCAATAAGAAGTTGCTGTCCGATAGGAGAGTAGACTTGTACTGCCGGGGACTATCTTGAACTAAATATAATGATGAACAGAGATGATCTAGGAATCAAATGAATAACTTCTTCGTAGAAATAAAACACTGGAAACTTTAATTCAAATATAACTTAAGTACAGCTTATGTACAAGGTACATAAAAATGAAGATATAATACAAAGGCTTCTTTCTTCTATAATATTTCAGAGTAAACTAGAAACACAACCTATCGTTTAGAAAGCTTCCTCCAGACTGAATCTGGCGCGTCTTATTCCAGCTGACCTAACTCTTTTAAAAAAAAGTCTTTATTGATTTTTAAATCAACCAATAGATTTGCGACATCATAGTTACGTCATTGTTAAACCTGAGGTGCTGTCAAGGGTCTAGATTTTTTGGGTAATTCCTGAGGCTCAGTTAGGGGTTTCTATTTCTATTTACACACAATCTTTTAAATGTGAAATATACAAATAAATCTATAATGGCATCTGTGACACATAGACATAAATAAATATATACAGGAAAAAGGAATTAACTTCATGTAACTTGATTTAATAATTTATACACCTAAAAAATTAGCACGGGTCCAATTAAAGTGTGGAACTCACTGCATATGGTCGCATATGTTACAGTGCCTAAGGCCTGCCCTGGAAAATAGCGGCATATGCTATGCCGCCAGTCGACTAGTGATATTAAATGCTGTAATGCGTCTTAAAGCGTATTTTTAGACATTTGTTTATAAAAGTTCGAAATTAAAATTTTTGTCTCGCTAACTAGCTTATCTTGAAAAAAAACAACAACAACAAAAAGGCAACATTCTTAGAAAACTGTGGATTTATTTTCGTAAAAATGTCTACAGTGTAAAATTAGAGATCTATTTCGACTAACAAGTTTACAAAATTGGATAAATTTATACATAATAATGGAGGCTGAGAGGTTACGCGCTTGGCTTCCAAACCGGGCGTCCCGGATTCCAATTCTGGTGTAGACTGATTTTTTTTCGGACCTTTTGGCGCCTCTGAGTCCACCCGGCTCTAATGGGTACTTGACATTAGTTTGGAAAAAGTAAAGAAGCTGGTTGTTGTGCTGGCCACATGACACCTTCTTCAACCCTGGGTCACAGAAACAGATGGCGTTAAAATCATCTGCCCTATAGATTGCGAGACCTGAATGGGGAGCTTACTATACATAATAATTGTAGGGGAGGTAGGTTATGGAAAGGGGGAAAAATGGACGAAATTTATTGCCATACATTTATTGCAATTAAATCTATCAGTACACAACGTTATACCGTTTAGGCGAGGGCCTTTTAGGTGGCGCGAGAAGTTCTGACGATAACGTATAAAACACAACCCTTTTTATGATTAACATTCTATTTGGCAACAAACCAAGAGATTAGAGACAAGGTTGCTGCACCTATAGGACCCCGTGGTGAATATTATAAGAAAAAAACAGGAGTTAAAAGTCTATGGTCATTATTTTTACAATGGTTTCGAGGCTCACAAAGACCTTCCTTCAGGGAACAATACCAGGAAAAAAAAAGAAGAGCCAGACAGAGAAAGCGATGAGAAGACAACTTAAAAGAATGGATGGGCCTGCCATTGAAAGAGGTTTTAAGGCAAAAGACAGAAAGAAATGGAGAAAGACGGTCGACAAATCTTGCATGGTGCCCCAACAGAATAAGGGATAGGTAAAGGTTAAGATAAAAAAGTAAATATTACATACATTTTCCCCTCTTCCCATCTATGTTTAGCATATAAAAAAAAGTAAAGTTCCCCTTTCAGACCTTGTGGTCTATAGGGCAGATGATGTAAAGGTCATCTGATTCTGTCGCCCACGGTTAACGAGGGTGTCATGTGGCCAGCTCAACGACCAACCGCCTTTACTTTTCCCCAACTAATGTCAGGTACCCATTAGAGCTGAGTGGACTCAAGGGCGTCCGAAAATCCCGAAAAAAAATACCAGGATTCACCAGGAATCGAACCCGGGACATCCAGTACGGAAGCCAAGCGCTTTACCGCTCAGCCACCGCGCCGTCCATGCAATGCATGTAATGTCCTGTATATGTATCCTACTCTACGACAGGAATGCATCTTGCGAATTACGGCAAGCTGTTTAGTCTCAAAAGTCCAAAGTTTAAACTTTCCTGCCACAATCCCACCAATCCTGTACAAACCTAGACTGGAATGTAATCATCTTCCATGTAGTTTTACCAAACATTGTACCCTCTGTGGTTCTATTATATGTTACATGCCATTTATATTCATGTAACACTTTGAGTAGTGTCGTTGATTTGAAGAGTTGGCCTATAACTCTGCCATACTATGGTCACATTTTTATATGCTTGTGAGTCTTGGACTCTGACTGCAGAGCTAGAGAGGAAGATCCTAGCAATGGAATTGAGATGCCACAGAAGGATCCTAGGCATCACATTTAAAGACCAACTGAAGAGGTTTTTTTCGAAATTGAGATAGCGATTGATTTAGATAGTTCATATCATCAGAGTTAGTTCCTAAAAATTTGAGATTTTAGAAAAGCGTATTTATATTAGAAAAAGTAATTTGAAAGTGTAAAAAATAACGAGATTTGAAAATCAGCTTTAATGGCCGAAACCGGAAGTGACGTGTTGTACTGGACTGAGGAAATGTAAATAAATAAAAATAGACATGGCTGGATACGTTATTGATAGCGATTCAGATGATATAGATCTAGATCTACTTATCAAACAATTTTAAATTATACTTATGATGGGATGCACCAAAATGCCCTGAAGATAACTTTTTCAAAGTATATTTTATTATAGGGCAGATTATTTAATTAATATAATTATAGATAGATTAAACTAGTCTAAGTCTAGTCAGTCTAGAATAGGTTACAATTTACAATACAATAAACTCAATAGGGTACTCTAGATTAGATTTTAGATCTACTTAAATTTAAATCTACTAGTGTATAAGCTATTAGTATTAAGTATTACTACAAATCATGTATTATAAAGTTATCTAGTGATAGAGTGACTAGATCTAGTAAGTTTTAGAAGGCCTAGCTAAGAGTAGCTAGAATAGAATTAGAGATAGATTAGATCCAGCCATTTATCATTTACTATGATTTACTTAGTTTTGGTATAATTATAATAATAGACATAAACTTATATTATTATATACTAATATAGATATAGTCACTAGATCTATAGTACTTAATAGTAGATCTTACACTTCCATAGCCATAGTCACTAGATCTATAGTAGATCTTACACTCACTGTGACTGTGTAACACTAGTATAGTATTATATTAAAAACACTAATTATTATAATATCTAAATATCTATTAGTCAAGGCCAAGGACTAAACCTAAAGCCTTTAGATTAGAAGCTAAATCTATATATAGACATGGAATATATTTATAATAGATCTAATAAAGCCCTTTACTAACCCTTACTAATACTATACTTATTAGGCTTGATTTTAGTTAGTCTTTAGATCTAAAAAATAATAAGTCATCATTTATATTGGTAATGTTAAATACAGATCTATACTATTCACATGTCACATGTCTTTAAGTCTATAAATACCGGTATATTAGATTGCCTAGACCTAGTGCCTAGTGTAGACTAGAGTAATTAATTATTATTACAAACAATAAGAGGTATATGTTTGTAAAAAAAAAAGTTTTGTAAAATGTTTTACATGTTTCATGTTCCTTCGAAGATAGTTACTTCCTAGTCCAAACCTCCCGCAGGGCGATGGGGCATGGGAGTGTGCAGGGTTAGAACCCGGGACCATCAATAAATCCAAATGACAGTCCAGCGCGCAAACTGCACTACAAGGCAGCCATAGATGTTAATGTTGGATTAGATAATCAGTATAACATATATAATATATATAACCACTAGTTCTATATATATGTATACATAATTAAGTATAAATGTTAATAATAAATTTTTAAAAATCTATTTTACAGAAAACATATATGACATGTGGCATACAGACAAGTTTACTAGATGGATCTTTCATCATTTTGGAAGAACAAGAAGAGTTAATATTCCCTGTTTCCATTGTGAAACAAATCACAGAAACATTCTACAATTTTTTTTAATAATAAATACTAAAAAATGTAAATACAAAATCACATTTTAATAGAGTTCTTTATTATACACACAACATTATTTGTTTGTTATTTTAGTCCTTTTCACTTGCTTTGAATCAGGATTGAATGATTGAATATTACTATATCATAGCACAAAACTCTAGCAGGATGTTAGTTAATGGCAGCAGTCAATGTTTGAACCTGAGACGACAGAGAAGACAGTTCGGAGCCCGAACCACACAAATTTCTGGATTTCGAAACTTATTCAAATTTTGATCATTTCTATGTTATTGTAGATTTGAATGTCCATTGCAATGATGACTTAAATTGATCTGTAAAGGGGTTAAATTAAAAAAAAAAGAGTTGGATCTCATTCTTCGAACGATGCTATTTATGAGAAATTGCATCTTCGAATACATATTAGAAGCCAAAAGAAAATCCACTGCCGAGGGCAGACGTAAACATTCAAAAGAAGATTTAAATTGACCACCAGCGGAAATTGGTTAATTCTTCACTGGACGTGGCAAAATATATAGTTTGCAGTTGGGCTGCGTAGCCACAGAAAATACTGCATTCCTCATTAATCTTTCGAGGCCAGCCTTAATTATTAAACACTTTAAATTATGAATATCTCTGCATTTTTTAATAAAATGTTTTTTAAAAATATAAATATATTCATTGACTAATGGCTATTAACTGGCAATAATTGGGTTATTAAAATTTAATAAAATGAGTTCCATAACTACATTAACATTAGCCTATGCATTACTTAATATTATATTGAAACTATAATTTATTTTTTACTTCCCATAGAAAAGAAAAAAACAACAACTCCTTTTCTAGTAGGATAATATCTTTTATTTATACTTTATAGTGATAGTCTAACTCTAAACACAATTTAAAACCTTGTTACAGTTACAGATTAACTTGATTCTAATGATTCTTTTCCAATCAAAATATAGAAATCACGTCAACAAAAATTCTTCAATTTTGACATAGGCCTATAGATTTATAGAACTATTTAACTATATAGGCCCGAATATACCAATATATTTCTGAAAGAGTGTAACGAAATCCATATTTAGTAAAGTAAAATATAGTAATAACATTATAGAATTGGTAGCAGGTAGATCTATAGGTCTGATACTGATTTTTGCTTCGTTTTTTTGGACATTTAGATCTAGTAGATCTAAATCAGCTAGGCTACTTTTAAGTCTAGGTTAAAGTTAAAGCTATTTGCTACTCAATTTGCTAGTGACTAGTGTTGTACGGGGTTGTGACTCTAGAATAAAACTAAATATAATCGTGCACTACAATAACTACATTGAATGAGTTCAACATTGTAGTTAATATATTTTTTTCACCCATATCGGGCCTATTTAGGGACGACTATATAGCCTAGGTAAATTATAATGTTAAACTTTATCTAGATCCAGGCCCAGCACCTCGATCGGATCAGTCTAGATTCTATAATAGATAGGTCTAATTTCTTATTATTTGCTAATAGGGGCCCTACTACTATAAGTAGATTAGGATATAGACTTTGAGTAATCAAATTTAGATCTAAATTTAGGTCTAGTTTATAGATCTACATCATTAAAGATCTGAGAAAAGAAGATCTAGTTCTTGGTCAAAAGCAGTAGATATAGATTTAGAATAAGCCTGAAGCAGTAATAATAGTAACATGTAGATCTAGACTCTAAGCCATAAATTGCGTAACTTGACCAAAACGAAACGTGAACTGAGGCGCGCATACTGCGTGGGCTGAAACGCTGTTCGCTTGACTAGATCAAGAAAAGCCGACAAACGGTAGATCTAACATGTAAAGCCATAAATTGCGTGATTTAACCTCATTTCCCCAACTCTAACATCCACTTTTTATACATTGGTGTGTTTTAGTCGCCTTTGTTTTCGAAACTGGCCTTCCTGTAAAAGGGAATTGGGAAACACGCTGTAAGCTATAAACTGTAATAATTTGACCTAATTTCCCTAAGACTACGTCATCGACCTTGGTTGTCTGGGAGAATCTGATCTCGAATGGCTTCGAGATTGTGAAATTGGATAGGCCCTAAAACGCACATTAAAATGCTTTTATCTAAATAATTACAAAGAATATATGTCTAATATTTCGTACGTATGTTTTTTTAAGCATTATGAAACTAAAAAAAAAGTATTACACCGGTATCCGCGTCTGACCCCAAAACCTCTTCAGTTGGTCTTTAAAGACCGCGTCACAAACCAAGAGATTAGAGGTAAGGTTATTGCAGCGATCGGACCCGATGATGACCCGCTAACTACTGTGAAAAAAACTCAAGCTCAAAATCTATGGCCATATTACAAGAACTTCCTTCAGGGAACAGTACCAGGAAAAAGAAGAAGAGCCAGAAAGAGAACAACATAAAAGAATGGTCTGGCCTGCCAATGAAAGAGGTTCTAAACAGGTCAAAGGATAGAGAGGAATGGAAAAAAGACGGTCGATAAGTCTTGCTTGGTGCCTCAACGGTCCATCAAACTAAGGGATACATAAAGGTAAAATACTCTGTTCATATTGTAATAGTCCTACTATTACGCTTGTTTACTTTACCCTATCTCCTGCCCCCTATCTCCCCTGCACTCATTTCTCTGGACCCTCCCTTGCTTGCTGTTTCTCATTGCTCGACATGTCTACACTTTTTGTTTTTCTTTTCAGGTTTTCCGATATGCATCACTTCACTTCAGCAGAACGCCCTAACACACCGCCCGTCGGTGTGTCGAAATTCATAGATCCAGCTAAAAAAGTCCACCGATGCGGAAGAGTTACACTTATGTCAAGTCTATCAGTAGTCGATACCATACACCTGAATTCAAATAAACTTCTCGGCCGAATACAAACATCTTTTTTTTTAGAAAAATAAATTGCTTTTTTTTTAAAGCTGGACGAGCTGGATAAAAACTTAAGGGGTTCAGCCTCCTGAAGCTAGGACATTACCCACTGTACGAGAGAAGTGCTTATGAAATAAGAAGGTTTTATAGTTATCAATTGCTAGTTTAAAACTTTAAAGCAAAGTATAGACGGGACTAATTGAATGTATACCACCACATCAGTCTATAAAAATGTCTTTTTCTTGTTTAAGATACTTAACGATATAATTAATTACAAACAGTTAATTAAGTGATTATCTATTGATTCTCGTGTTTTCAGGTCAAAGAAATTATTGTGCACATTTTCAGCTTGATCTGAGATTGGATGGCGTAGAAATACCGTGTGCACATTTTTTTTACCAGACATACAGACAGAATGAGTTGATATAAACTGTGCAGCAAAAAGTAAAATTAAAAAATAAAACACCAAAAAAAAAAAAAGAAAAAAAAAACAAGACTCAGGCAAATAACTGAAAAGCAGAAGATATTTAATGTAAATAGGACTATTTGTTAAAGCGGAGAGTTTATTTATGAGGGGTGGAGTAAAGTGATACTCACATTTATGGGTCGGTCCAAGTAGCCTAATAAGTAGGAGGAGAAAGGGAGGCTAAAATATTATCGAAATTATTTAAAGAAACACATTTAGAATCATAAGAAAATTTTATTAATTTATTTTATTAATTAATTAATTATTAAATATCAGGTGGCCGAGCCTTGCTCGGTTAAATAATCCGAAGATTAACGAGGAATGCAGTATTTCCCGTGGCTACGCAGCCCCACATGCGACCTACATATTTTGCCACATCCAAGGCAAGCATAACCATTGTCCTTCGGTGGTCGATTAAGATTTTAGTCTCGCGTCTGCGTCTGTCTTCGGCAGCAAATTTTCTGTTGGGCTCAAATATGTATCCTTGGCCTTTGTATAGAGGGAATTCTTTAAGTCCGACAGTTACGCTTGACAGACCAGCTTAGGCGCCAACTTGCCTTAGCTGACAATTGACATAGAAGAGAGCACTTGGTTGCATGCGGCCTTAGAACGAGATAGCTAGAGATCACCAGCAAAATAAATAACAAAGTAAACGGTATCTACACCGCTCTATGCAATTAAAACGCAATAACTAGTCATATATCGGTACATTTAATTTCATTACTTTCCTTCCAAGTTCCATAGTTCTATAATAAATCAATCTACAATAAGATGGTGCGCAATGTTTAATTAGGTCCATTGATTATTCAAAACTCGTTCTTGTTTTCATTGTACTACGGTAAGCCTAGTGACGTAAGCAGCGTTTTTCCCGTTTACGTCATGGAAAACTTTCATTCATAAATTATTCTAGCCAAAATAAATTTTACAACAATGAGACATTTTCATCGAAATAACGGTCGAACTCGAATTTTCCCGATGTGACCAATGAGATGACAATTTTTTTCTCACTAACATACAGATACGTTGAAATTTTAAAGAAAATCGTTAGAGCCGTTTTCGAAATCAAAGATATATATATATATATAAATATGTGCAATATGTTTTTTTTTCTTTTGTCGACCAGTAGGGAATGCCGCAGAGAGGTATTCAAAACTTATAAAAATGGAAGGTGTTATCCAATCAGTGCTTGTTTTTTTTTTAACGAACTCAACATTAATGTAATTATTGTTAAGGCTGGGCCGTCGCCGTTTTAGTACATGTTCTAAATGAAACAAAATGAATGAATTACTACTAATTACTTAACGATTTGGTTAATTTTTTGATTGATTCATGTATTGTCATTGACAATGAAGTTTCAACTTGATCCGAGAATGGGAAAAGAGAGAAATAACATGTACAAGTATTTTAAGCAGATAGACAGATGGACTGAGTGGATATAAGTTTGGTGAAAATACAACTCACATGGGAAGTAAGTAATGTATCATGTTCATTAAGGTTGGAGTTGTTAAACTTTCTGAGACAAATGTTGAGCCCATGGTTGAGTGTGTAGTTATGAGAGATCGCAAAAGTCCAAACAAAGACTTTAAAAAATTCTAAGAAATGTGTAGCGCCCAAAGCTAAACATCGTTAATCATAAGCTTTGAGTATTTTTGTGTTAGTGACCTAACAATTGACCTTACAAGTAAATTTGATTCATATCACTGAGCAATGCGGCCTGAATTTCACCAATAAATATGTAAACTGAACTATTCTTTCAACGACAATTTAGATCTAAACAAGATGGACTCTATGACCTACATTTAGTAACATCTCTTCCTCAAATCGTAACTTTGTTTTTTACTAATCGCGTCATTGTCTCTGAGTCTAAACTTTCCCTTTCTGTGAAACAAATAACTCTCATTCTTCAAGGTACCTTAACTATATATCTAATATATAAAAGGAAAACAAAGGCGTATGTATGTAATATGTATGTATGTCCCCGTATAGAAATCAAAACCGTTTCACCAATCTTGACAAAACTTGACAGAAATGTTCCTTGGGTACTAACTTAGACCTGTATGTATGATTTGTAGCCCTAAAACAAACTTAAAACCCTAAAAAAAAAAATAAAGTTTCCCAAGTCTATTACAGCTATACTATTTTATGAACTAGGCTTTGTTTACAAATGTTGACATGAGAAAAAGATCGAAAGGATTTAGATCTAGATTATTCTAGATCTAATTTTAAGAAATACACTTTGCACTTATAGATTATAACTTTGACGCATGAAAATACAAAATATAGTCTAATGATTTAATTATTTAACAAAATTAACCTTCGAATTTGTGTTTCAAAAGGATTTTTACATAAATTCGTTCTTTGTATCTGCGAATATAAAAATCCTGTTGAACATAGACGACATAGTTGCATTAGACATTACCGAAAGGTTACAAATCTCTCTATTCCTAGATCTAGATCTAGATCTAAAGATGATAGAACTTCTCTTCGCAAAGATAGTTTAAAGCTTTAACACTTGAACATACTAATTATAGTCCATTCATTTCATATTTTAATCAAATTAACATTTAAATTTGTTTTCTAAAGCATTTTTACATGATTGCAACTATTTTCCTATTATCGCGTAAAATAAGGTCAAGTTTCTATTTATAGCTCCATTAATGATTTCTTTTTTAACGTGAATTCGCGCATTCGCTTTACTTTAAACATTATTATTTTCTTTGTTTCTAATGCACAATATCACTGACTACATCAGCATTACGCAAATTAAGACCCGCGGACAGCGGGTAATATCTGTCTAGTATATATATATATATATATATATATATATGTGTGTGTGTGTGTGTGTGTGTGTGTGTGTTGGCCTATATATATATATATCCAGGGCCGGTCTTAGGCCACTGCAACCTATGCGGTCGCAGTGGGCCCCTCGCTTTCATGGGGCCCCAAGCTAATTCAAGGTGTAATTATTAAATTGCAAAATATATACGAAAAATTCCTGGAAATCTCCTGAATTTATTAAATTTCATGAAAACTCTAAAAAACTCTACAGAATAAACAAAATTGTCATTCGTGGGTGTCATTCATTGCAGAAAACGCCAATCCTACGCGTAATAAAAGTAAAAAGGCATTTTTTCAGCTTTCATGTCATAAAATGTAATAATAAGGCAAATTTTTACCTTAATCGGAAGTTTGAATACTTTATTTACTTTTATAGTCACTAGCATATATATGCCATTGGTTACAAGGTTCGTAAAGTACAGATCGAAATTTTTTAACTTTGTAAAGAAAGAATAAAATTCAAAGTTGAATTTTTTTCTTATACGAAATCTTATTTTTCACTTATTATCCTTATTCCGACACAGACTAGGCCCCGCGCAATCAGTTTCGCATAGGGCCCCGCAATTGCTAGGATCGGCCCTGTATATATCTTTCAGGATCAATATAGAGCCTGTAAAATGTCAATATGGAGTCTTATCTTTTCTTATCTTATATAATACAGACGATAATTCAAAAAAGAAGATGATTACGTCGTACGCGTCATGCATTGAGTCGTGCATATTAACCAATGTCCTAAATTCTGCCAAGTCACTAGTTTTCCTGGCTAGCTCTAATGGCACTAGGGAAAAAGGAGCATTTGTACAGATTTGTCCTAGCATATGGGTCGAGGAGTCTATTAGGCTTAGTACATTTATTCTCTCTGCCATCTCATTCACCAATTGTAAACAAACATTATTTAGTCACGTGCTGAATATATAGGCCTACTACAGTAGGCCTATACAATATAGTATACTATATTGAACATAAAATCAAGAAAACAAAGCAAATTACATAACACACACCAATAACACAAATAAACCCAATTCAGCATTCGCATTTATTTAGCAGACCACCATTCCTTTTAGTATATGACACATTTCCACTCCTTATGAGTGATATGGTATCCTTACATTTGTTTAAAAAGACTTTAAATTTTGTTCATATTATTGTAATCATTCGATAACTTACCTCTTTTTGAATATTTAATGCAGACAATACACAGTAAAATAAACAGGACCGAAACAGCACCATTAATAAGTCTTTTCCGGTAAGCAAACATTTGTAGTGATTTAATTCTTACACAACAAAAAAAAAAAAAAACAATAACAAAAAAAAAAAAAGATTTGGGACTTTAGGAAAAAAAAAAATTGATTTATATATTTACTGCATCAGTCGCGTTGACTATCTTCCAAGAACCATAGGAACTGTAGTATCGCGCGAGATCCGGGACCTTTTTTTTTTTTTTTCTGCAACAACTGGATCCAACCGTCAGTGAACGAATCAATAGCTTTGTTGAGAATACGTACCGCCACTTCTCAAACAGCAACGCCACCTACAGTATATTAAATCCAGATTTTTACCTTAAGAACACTAGATTCACTTGTTATAATATTTTTTATTTATTTTTAATCTTTTCCTCCTTTTTTCTCCCCTTCTATTTCTTGCTCCCCCCCTCTCTCTCTCTCTCTCCCTCTCTCTCCTCTCTCTCACCCTCTCTCTCCCCCTCTCTCTCGCTCTCCCTCCCTCTCTCTATCCCCCTCTCTACCCCTCTCTCTCCCTCCCTCCCTCTGTCTCTTTCTCTCTTGATAATAATTCATTTGAGAATTTCTTTCTTTTTTTACCTATTTATTTAAGGATTTCCTTTTTTAGTTGCTGTTGACAAATGAGACTTACATAATTGTCTTTTTCAAACATGGACTTGGCCTAATTGATGCAATCAAAGTTGTGTTACTATGGGATGTGAAATACAAGACCAACACGTATTCATAAATAACACAGAAAGAACACGATATGTTTTTTAAACTCATAGTTGGCCCATGTGGGTCCATTTTTTTTGTTCGTAGGCTATTGCTGGTCGAATAGCAGTTTTTTTTAGCAAGATGAACATGAAGCTGTGATTAGATGTATATGTCACTAATACCCTAATTTGAATTAAATAATTTGAAAATAAATAAACCCAAGAGTACAGGAATTATAAAATAAAAGATTCTAAGAAACAGACATTAGGAAGCAAGGAAAATAAAAAATTGACGAAAAACAAGTTACACTTTTTAAATAAAGCTAATTATTCATCAAATTACCTTTGACATCATATGCGGATATGGTAATAATAAGGTTTGTCTTCTAGTCCGAAGATTGGCGAATGTAGAACTTTCCTGGTAGCCCCAGCTGTGACGTACACATTTTACCACACCCAGCGCAGACATACAGTTTTTTTTTCGGCGTCTACGTCTGTCCTCGGCAAGGATTTTTCTTTTGTCCTCGAATTAATTGAGAAGCGTGGTCGAGAGGCCAAGTGCGGCTTAAGCTTGGCTACCTAGAAGGGTTCAACACCCGACTCAGACAGAGTTGTGTTTACTGAGCGCCCAAAGGCAGCACGGGATACCAACTCCTAGATACTCCCTCCCACCCACTGGTCCACAAATGAGATTGGACAAAAGCGCTCTGAGGCTACTATAAGCATAAAAGTAGCGCTATATAAAAGCTATTATAATTAATTATGCTAATTAAAAGGGCATCTTATAAAATTCAAAATAGAGCCACCACATTTCAAGAACTAGTTAACAGAAAATTACTTTTAAACAACTTCAACAAAATCCTGAAAAGAAAAGGAAATGGTCGGCTCTTCTCCGGATTTTTTTTTTGTCCTCGAATTAATTATGTTAAATAAAGGACATCTTATAAAATTCAGAATACAGCCATCACACTTCAAGAACTAGTTAAACAGAATTTTTTTAAAACAACTTCAACAAAATCCTGAAAAGAAAAGTGTATCACATCAGATCTAAAAGGAAATGCTCGGCTCATCTCCATTAAGGCTAGTAGAGAACGATTGAGAAAACAGCTTCAACTCCACACTGCCTGTCAGGATGTCTCATAGGCATAAGTCTACACCACGAAATAAATATGAGCCCCAAATATCCAGCGCTGGTTGTGTGTGCGTGTGTGTGTGTGTGTGATCAACTAGCTCCTGCCATGCGAAAGTTGTATGTGTGTTTGCCTCAACTTTGTTATTGCTATAGAAGTAACGCTGAGGTGGAAAATGTAGTCAAAGTGTATTTCCATTCGTATTGACCAATACAATTAGGCCTATCTTATGTTATAATCATTAATAAAAGCACTTCTTTTTAATTGAATATATACATCCAAGATGTCTTCTGATACATCCTATATGAACTTTCTATGCGGATCCTTGTTGTGTTGTCACCTTCCTCAATCTTAGTGGGAAGCGTGGTCGAGAGGCCAAGTGCGGCTTGAGCTTGGCTTGCTTGGCTACCTAGAAGGGGGCTCGAGGTTCGACACCCGACTCGGGCAGAGTTGTGTTTACTGAGCGCCCAAAGGCAGCACGGGAAACCAACTCCTAGCTACCCCCTCCCCCACACTGGTCCACAAATGAGATTGGACTAAAGCGCTCTGAGCATGCTATAAGCATGAAAGTAGCGCTATATAAAAGCTATAATAATAATAATAATAATCTACCTCATGCCATTGCATTTTTTAAAATTGTCAACATGACGTGAAGCGGGTACAGTGTGCGTCTATATATGACGGACTCCTGAACAAAACTGGTAAAACAAAAATATCGGAATTTCGACGGGTCACAAATTTGGCTCTATTTAGCATTTTATTGACATGACGTTAAATCATATGGTTACGGTTGGCAACTCTGTGATAAAGAAATGTCCGATTGTAGCGTACTACTATATAAATGCAGTTCAGAATTTAAGTGACGGTACGTCGTTCCAGGGCCTTACTCTTCACAAACGCAAAAAATATACATTTTTTTAAAAAACTAAAATATAATAATAATAATAATAATAATAATAATAATAATAAAAATAATAATAATGAAATTTATCCCACAATCTGTAGATTACATCAGACAAAACATTATAACTAAAAAAAATGTACATTCACACCAGACTCATTCACAATTTACATGTGAAAACTTGACATCAGATTGTTTCTATTTAATGATTTGATTGTCAGGCGAACAAAAGAGTGTTTGTGTCTGTTTGTCTTTGCTATCAGTGTCTTGAATCTCTTTTGTGATGGTAAAATCCTGAGCCAAAGGTGATTTTTTATTTCTAGAATTTTTTTTTTTAAGCTTTTTTAAGGATGTTTGTCTCAAACAGCTGGCCAAATGGAGTTTTTTTTTTTGCCAATGACTTTACCAGCAGCATTTAGGATTTTTTAAAGTTTACTTTCATTTTTAATGCTTAGATTGCCATACCAGGCAGTGATATTAAAATTTAAAATATTGCCGATGTGGGCGTGATAAAACAAGCCAACGCCTTTTCGCTAACATTAAAAGAGGCCAGTTTTCTTAGTAATCGTAATCTTTGCTGCCCCCTTTTGCTGCTATAATCAGTATTTGTAGTAAAATTTATTTTACTGTTTAGGATAGTACCAAGGTATTTAAAAGTTTGCACTATTTCAATAGTCTCTCCAGCTACAGAAACAATATCATTTTCCTACTTTTCTCTATGTTACCTTGGTGTTATAATAAATGAAAAACTGTCATGGAATTGGAATCCCCATATTGATGAAACTATAAAAAAATCAAACAAAGCATTAGGGTTTATTAAAAAAAATTCTATAAATCAAATAAGAACATAAAACTAAAATGTTATTTTACCTTGATTAGGCCTATACTAGAATATGCATCCTCTGTTTGGGACCCCTCAACTCTAGAAAACATTAAGAAACTGGAACAGACACAAAATAGAGCAGTGAGATTCATAACAAATCAATATTCACATTTGACTAGAGTAACACCATTAGTAAAATCACTAAATTTAGAAAGCCTTCAGGACAGAAGACTAAAAAGTAAAGTAGCAATTATACACAAAACACTGAACCATAATCTTCAAATTCAAAAACAAAATTTAATAAAATACTCGGAAAGACACAAAGAAAAAGGCACATTCCTAGTCCCATATGCTAGGACAAATTTGTACAAAAGCTCCTTCTTCCCTAGAGCTATTAGAGAATGGAATGGATTGCCTGAGCTAGCCAGGAAATCCAATGACTTGTGTCGTGCACAGCTTGTTTATGCACATCTTAAATAGTATTCCCTTCATTGCACCATAAGTTTTTGCAAGTATCTGTTCCTAAGGTGCACTTTGTTGTCATTCTTAGTTGCCTCTGTGTGAATGGGTCGATGGCGGCTTCTTGGGTGATGTTGCTGTTTGCTGTTGTGTTTGTTTTCCCCAATATGGGAAAGTTGGTTTAGTTTACGGTCTACTGAATGTCGTAGAGCTCGAATCGTTATATTATGACATAGTGAATAACGTTGTTAAGGATTGCTCCTTTATTTTGTTTAGGGACGCAGGCTTGGACTCTGAGGTAGTCAGGCCTGAGTAACAGTGTTTGTTGTATTGTCCGTGCATCCATCGCCCTAGGCTGTAGTCTTTATTTTGTGACTGAATTATTGCACCGAGACTAAGGTGCGCTATATGAACAGTGGCGTAGCGTAGGGGGGGGAGGGGGAGATTTTCAATATCCCCCGGGCCCCTACTTAGGGGTCCCCCAAAACGGGTGTCCGAAATTTGTTTGTAAATACATAAATTAATATATTTGATTGACAAATAGTATCAAGTACAAGTACGTTTTAAAATATTTTTCCGAAAGAATCTATAGTTTAGATCGCCTAAAAAAGTTGTTGATCGAATTTCGACAACAAAAGAATGTGTTCAATGTCTTCAGTCTAGATCTAGACTTAGAAGCTAGATCTAGTTAAATTAATAGTTGGAAAGATAATCATTATGCCCCCTGACATAGATTTAGTAGGAAATATTACAAATATAATAATACAGAAAGGGTTCTATTAATTACATAGGTTATGACTAAAAAAACAAGCTATAAATATTTTTACTTTTATGCTGCTCATAACTGATGTATAACTAAATCCATGTTTTCCCAAATTTTTCCAATAATAATTTGTTCTTCATCGGCCAGTCTATATATGTCTATGACAAAGAACGAATTTATGTAAAAATCCTTTTGAAACACAAATTTGAACCTTAATTTTGTTAAATAATAAAATCATTAGACTATATTTTATATTTTCATGGGTCAAAGTAAAAATTAATAAGTGCAAAGTGTATTTCTTAAAATTAGATCTAGATCTAAATCCTTTCGATCTTTTCTCATGTCGACATTCTAAACAAAGCCTAGATCTATAGCTGTAATAGAGTTGGTCACCTTTATTTTTTTTTAGGGTCTTAAGTTTGTTTTAGGGGTACAATACATACATTTAGGTCTAAGTTAGTACCCAAGGAACATTTCTGCCAAGTTTTATCAGGATCGGTGTAACCGTTTTGATTGCTATATGGGGACATACATACATACATACATACATATATACATACATACATACACACATACATACATACATAAACCTTTGTTTTCCTTTTATATATTAGATAATATCAGGTGGCCGAGCCTTGCTCGGTTAAATAATTTCATAAGAAAGGTTATAGATCTATACCCGAAGTCATTTTGGGATTTTTTTTATAATTACGAATATGAACGATCGGATAAAGACTACTAATTCGAAGAATTTCTTTAGTGTTCTGTTTGTTCTATATGTAAATTGGTACGTTCAGACATTTAATTTTGGAATTAGTATATTCAATTATGGCTTTAGTACGAAACATCGAGTGACGCAAAGTTCTACGTTATTGGGTAAAACTGCAAAGACTTTCTTCCAAGCCAATAATAGTAGGCCTACGATAGTTTTACGCTGTCTAGACTGTAGGAGGACTTAAGAGACTTGATATTTAATCGCCATGTACAATTACAAATAGAACAAACAGAACACTAAAGAAACTCTTCAGATTATTTTACGGGATATGTGCCCTGCTCAGCCAGACTGTCAGACTATAAGAAGTTCATACCGGCTTTCGCCATCCATCTATCCCAGTGGTGCTACTGGTGCTACTGCCCATGGAAGGATATGGCCTGCTTTTACACATCCCTCCATTCAGATATCTCCTAGGCCTTACGTCACCACGCCCTAACCCCAAGTTTTTTACTGAGGTTTATAGTTAAATCAAAAGTGGCTGCAGCGTAGCAAACTCGTTGACCGCTAGCTAGATATCTTGTTCAGTGTGAGAAGTAAGGCGTAGAGCAACTGAATAAATAACCATTTCCTTTGTTTTGGTACGGGACATTAGACACTGAAGCATGAACACATGGTCATAATTTTACCAGCAAAATAATAATTATAATAAGGCTTGACATCAAATCCGAAGATTAATGAGGAAATCTACACAGCTCTACGCAATTAAAGTGTAAACAATTTATTAAGCACTTAAAACGCAATAACTAATCATACATCGGTACATTTAATTTCATTACTTTCCTTCCATAGTTCTATAATAAATCAATCTTCAATAAGATGGTGCGCAAATGTTTAATTAGGTCCATTGATACTTTAAAACTCGTTCTTGTTTGCATTGTAGTAAGGTAAGCCTAGTGACGTAAGCATCGTTTTTCCCGTTTACGTCATGGAAAACTTTCACTCATAAATTCTCCATTTCATTCATAAAACCTTCAAACCAAAATAAATTTTTCGATAATGAGACATTTTTCAAACCGATATAACTGTCAAACTCGAGTTTTCCCGATGTGGCCAATGAGTTGAGAATTTTTTTCTCACTAATACGCACATACCTTGAAATTTTAAAGAAAATCGTTAGAGCCGTTTTCGAAATAAAATGTATATATATATATATATAAATAAATAAATAAATAAATATATATATACAAGAATTGCTCGCTTAAGAGTATAGGATATATATATATATATATATATATATATATATATATATATATATATATTATATAATACTTCACGAATCAAAATCAATAATAAATCTTTAAAAATTTGGCATAATATAAATTTTAAAATTTATGTACCCTTTTATACTCCAAGAGTAGTCTTTTGAACCAGAAAGTCTGTTCGAGGAACTTGAAATAAATGCTTTTCATTTCTAATTATCTCACCTTAATTAATTACCAATTTATCCACTTCTCTGGTGACCTTGACGCATACACCATGGGACAAACATGTGATTGCTAATTAGTAAGTTGGTAACATTTTAGTAGGGAATGAAGCACGCCTGGGAGTATTGAGACTTCATTACAAATACTTATATGACGTTGAGGGAACGAACTCTTATTGTTAACTAATTCCTGGTTTAGGAAGTTTGTATGGTCAGAGAAATAAACCAAGTTATTTCACATTTCTTTCCATTAAGTTATAGAGAGCGATGCAGGCCTCAGCCATTAAATTGTAAAAAAAAAAAGAAGCAACTCACAGCGGCTGCTTTTATAAGCCGCCAAAAAACAAAACAAAATAACAACCAACAAACAAACAAACCAAAAAAAAAAACACAAAGCAAAACTAAAACGAAACAAAAGAAAAATAAATATTGACAAGACACTTCATCATTCGAGACATTTCATAGTTGTAGCATTTCGTCGTTATGGAAATTCATCATTGCACATTTTTTGGTTCGGTTTAGGGTTAGTGTTAAGGTTAGGGTTAGTGTTAAGGTTAAAGGGGCGTAGCAAGGAATGTTCTATCGTTTGGGGGCCATGGGGGCTTGACCTCTTTGGGGGCCCCTGCATTTTGCGTAATATGTAATTTTAATGTAAAAAAATACTCATTTTGGGGGGATTTTCTAATTCTCCCTCCTCCACCCTGTGACAAGTAGGTCAAAGATGGTGGCCGTTTAGGTGTCTAGGGGGTTTAGATAATTTGAGGACCTTGACTTGCACATAAACTAACAGGCACAGCGTTATAAATGCAGGCAACAAATACTTTTTATGTAAAACATATGTACAGTTTAATAATAAAAATGAAAATAAGTAAAAGGTAAAAAGCTGTACAGTGTTAGGGCGGAGCCTAATTATTTACATAAATGGGACTATCATCATAAGATTTAAGAACCAAGTGGTCTGAGTGTCATAGGCTTTGTTGCTTAGCTTTGAGTCCTATGCTGCTCTGACGAGACCGGCGTGACTGATGCTGAGTTGTCTGTGGGTGGGCTGGCTTGATCGGTCCTAGCGCACGGGACAGTCCAACTATAGATAGCTGCAGGGGCGGATCTTCTGGCATGCGGTTGTTGGTCGGACTCTTGTGAGTAGTTGGTAAGGCTGGTGTCTCCAGATCTGGTGTCAGCAGACTGGTATCAGCGTTACAAAGTTAGGGCTTCTATTAGAAGTAGCCTGCAATAAAAGCTGCAACGAGATTCGTAGATCGACTTAGCCACAATGATGACACTGGGAGGTAGACGCCTTTTCATGAAGGACATCTTCAGAATGATTAAATAGAAACCATAATCTAGTTTCATAATAATAAAGGGAGTTAATCCAATAAACATTACATCTCATCAGGGGAGACAATAATGACAACAATAGTGAAGTCCCACAAGGGCGATAACACATAGTAAAGTAATAATGATGTAAAGAAACTATAACTTAGTTTCACAGTTATCCAATGGAGCTAATACATGGTATTAATTGAAATGGTAGAAATTGTATGTCGTCAAGGGAGACTATAAGTAGCGTTACATTGTAAGACGCACCTTGTCACGGTGATATCATTACGAGCCGCTTGGATAGAGAGATGAAAGGGGAAGGGGGGGGGAGGAATGGCTGATGGTCAGTGACCAAGTCGCTATTGTTTACATTTGGCCGTTGGTCCCGAACAATAGAGCACGCTTGAATGGAGACAGGGCTCGTTCAAGGAACGTAATCTCTAGAAGTCGAAATTAAATACAAGGGGAAATAATTCATGTCTATTCTGAGCGCAGGGTCAGTGCGCCATTTAAAATCAAGGTGATCAACCGAGATAAGATAACGATATGATAAGACAAATAAGATAATGTTTACATGGTTTTACCTAAGTAATAAGTCTGGCCAATTGGCCGATAAAATAGAATATAGTACATAAATAATTACGGCATTCCTTGTCACGGAATGAGAGTAAAATATACTTGGTAATATGACATGTTACATAAATATTATGATAGTCCCCGGTCAAGGAATCTATCTATAATAATATAGTGGGCTCGTGGCGAGCGGTGATTTATCAGTGATAAATTTAGAGTAGCTAAAGAGCTAAATACATGTGGCAAGAATTATAGTGAATTCTAGTCCAGATAAAGTGGATGACTTTGACTATTTAGTCGTACAAGTCATGATAATAAAATATAATACATAAAGTGACTACTTACATAATCCAAGATAAGAATTACACAAATATGTACACAAATATATTGCACTAAATAAATGCACAAATATATAAATACACACAGTAAGAGGCCATTAAACACAAACCATATAAAAGCTTACCACCAGTCCAATATTATGAAAGATATGAAATGAATATAGTGAGCGAAAGCTCGTAAAGCTCAAAACAGAGAAGTATATCCTTTCAGCTCCTCAAAATGAAATGAGAATAAGACCATTCGCCATGTGTAGTTAAAAAGACTAAGTTGGACAGGAAAAGGGATGGGCTTGCCATTACGCATATCCTGTCGCGTGGTCAAGGAGGCGGGGCTTCCCAGGTGTTTAGATCGTCCGCCATGCCTAGGAGAAGATTATCACTTGACCTTGCCGCGCGTTTCATGTATTGACATAAGGATGGGCCCTTATCGAATGATATCGCCAATATGGTCGGACGACAGACCGTTTGTCTTACGTGACAGGGATTAGCTGCGCGAGACAGACCTTGTTGTCGATTTGAAGAGGGTCCATTTGAACTGACCCGTTCCCCGAAGGGCGGGTGCGGCAGGATGTTAGGTCAAGATATTCAGAGGCGTGTTTATCCTTGTCGATAAAGAATGTGCTAGACGGGTGTCAGATTAAGAAATTACATCGTGACACGGATGCCTAGAGAAAAAGGGGGTGGTGGTAATAGCTTTAGATAGTCATAAGGGCTAAGCTGAGATGATAACATAAGATAGCAAAAATAAATTAGTTAAATGCCTAGACCGAGTGATACCTTAAGTAGGCGAAATTTATTTTTGTCACACACCCTCTCCCCCCCCCCCCACTGCCCCCACCCCATTAAGGTTAAGGTTGCTATAATGATGAAATGTGTCGTATCATGAGATGTCAGGGAGCCAAAAAATATACATTGGTTGTCCAGTATTTTTAAAACATAATGTAATACTTTTTTTTTGTGGCGCAGCGTTAGCGCAAGGTGCTAGCGAGGTGTACAACGTAAACGAACTATTTTTTTTAAGGACGACAAACAGTTGTAACTACAATGTACTTATTAATTAATTTTAATCTAATCTAATCGATTCCAAAGATTAAGGAGTGAGAGCATTGTATCAAGTGACGTAGGTAGACTCAGTTGGGATTTGCATAGTTTCCACAATTCTTTTTTATATTAATATAAATAAATAAAAAAAAAACACATTATTATGACCAATGTAAAAAAAAATCTTTAAACAGATGTGAGGACGTTTCATTTTATAAATAGGATTTCACATACTGATGTCGTAAAAGAAAGTTTGAAAACTTTTCATTTGAAGAAGATATTTCATCTTGGACTACACATTTGCCTAGCGTTAAAACATCCATATTCCTCTCAAGAGACGTACCAACGTTTTTTTTAACGTTTCTGGATGAACAAAAAAAAAAGGCCCGTAACTAGATGCTTTTGTGCAGACGATACGTATAGGACAATCAAGACCTTTAGAAAAGTTCATGCTCTACTGGCTTTCAGCGTCTTTCATAATTGAATTCCTTAATGCAGGGATTCTCAACCTGACAATTTGCCAGGGTTCGCCTAAGACCATCGATAATATGGATTATTATTGTCTATTCTTCTATTGCCGTTTTTTGGGAGGGGGTCGAGGCAGATAGAAGGATTATAAAAAGGGGTCGACGATCATAAAAGGTTGAGAATCGCTAATGTAACTTGATTGACCTTGCGCTGTGATTATAACAAAACAAAAGTGGGTCCTAAAGAGCTGAGAAATGATTTAGTAACCCATAGCGCTTGTAGAAGAACTGAAGGAACTTAAGGTGCTCCCCTAAACAACCTATCTAGGGGTTCGTGAACATTTTGTGTGTGTGGGGGGGGTCAGGTTAAAGGTCACTGGTAAAAGTTGGAGAAACCCTGGCCGGTAGTCCCGGATATTCAAGAACTTTTTTTTTCCCATCCGGGTAGCAGCTGCACACATGACTGCTTGTCTTGTGAACTAGTGTTCACCATTAATAATAAAATAGGCAGACACAAAAGAAGAAGAAGAAAGAGCCATGTATAAATGCTCAGGTTACTTGTTTCGTATGACTAAGTCTTTTGTCGCGCGAGGACTACCAACACACCCTTTATTTCTTTGTAACCTCTGCGAGTCTTCTGTTTACCCCGCCCCCCCCCAAAAAAAAAACACAAAAAAACAACAACAAACAAACCATCAGACAAGGTTAATTAACATAATTTAACTAACCTTAGACTTGCGACAGAGAAGCTAGGAAAATTTCTCTCAAATCGAAACACAGTTTGAGAGTGTCTCAAAATTACAATCGTCTATTAACACTACAGGGTGGTATAAAGGTCTACCACATTTTAAATGAAACGATCAAAATAACTATACCATCTAGAGCAGCGGTTCTCAACCTTTTTCTGCTCGGCGACCCCTTTTTACAATCCCCAACTCTACCGCGACCCCCTTACCACCCCTTCACAAATACAGCAATAGAAGGATAAACAATAACAATCTATATTTTTTGGTGGTCTTAGTCGACCCCTGGAAAATCGTCAATCGACCCCCAAGAGTGTCGCGATCCACAGGTTGAGAGCCCCTGATTTAGAGAAAAAATTCTCAAGTTTCTGTAAAGTGCATAAAAACTTTTGTTTCATGGATTAAAAAAAGCCTGCAATGTTCAACGGTCCAATTCCTGATGGGCTGTAAAAAAAGAAAGAAATATTGTTAAAAAATAAAAAATAAAAAAATAGTAGAGCCTAGCCTACCGAATGGAGCATGTCCTACTTCTGTACCCCTACTAGGCCTACTTTGTGCCCCATTCTTGTAGAATTAAAAAAGTTTATTAACTTAGTTTTGGAGGTAAGTAATTAAATTTACTGATTAAAAAAACAACAAACTAGAAGAGGATCACACACCACTGATCAAATCAACTCAGATCAAAAATAAAACCAACAAATTTGATAATAATATGCAGATACTCAAAGCCTTTTAAGAACACTGGTAAATGACTTTTGAGCACAAGGCTTTCAAATTATACCACACACTATAGTGAAAATAGTGGCCCTGTGGAGAAATGTAAAGTTACAGCAGTAAGTCATTTTGTCAAGATCATATATCCATTTCTACAACCGAGAAAGCCCTAGAAACAGACGCAAAATTGGGGCAATACCCAAAAAAAAACAACAACAACAAAAACTCTATAATAGACCTATCTTAGCCACATTTGAAAAAAAAAAGGGTTAAAAAAGAGATTAGAAGAATTGCTAAGAAACTTGCAGACAAATCCTTTGGACCAAGGGATCGTTTTCCCAAGGACATAAATAGAACAAGACAAGCGTTCATAGCAAGAGTAAAGGAGGCTACTCAACGTTTTGGCTAATACACTTTTGTAAGACATGATCAATGAATGACACTCCAGTGCACTGGACAGTTAAGACTGAGAGGTATTAAGCGTATTCCAGAGTTCAGCTGTAAAACAAAGAGTCCGCACAACAGAAGCAAATACAAATGAATCTACACCAGCAACATCAAATACTGTAAACGTAAGACCCTCAAAGCCAGAGAAATCGGAGACACGACAATTCGTTAACTGACAACAAAACAAATTAAAAAAAAGAAAAAAAAACTCGGATTAGGCCCGATCTCTAGTAATTTTTTTGTTTTTTTTTGGGGGAAATAATAGCTACAAAAGTTTTAATATAAACAAATTAAACACGCGACGAGAATATATAAACTAGTTGACCGGCGGCATAGCATACGCCGCTATTTACCAGGGCCGGCGACCGCAGTGGGGCCCACATTTCATAGGACACGCAATTTTATAGGACCCGCTCTAATTTAAAGTGTAAAAATGATTAAATTAAGCCATTTTATTACTTATAACAGATTCCCCGCGCCATCCTGTCGATTTAAATGAGTCCCAGGAGCACTAACACATCTATAATCAAGAAAAGTTAGTATTCGTCATGTTGGAAACATGCAATGCAATTTTTAAATTTTTCATATCATACGCCGCTATTTTGCAGGGTAGGCCTTATAGGCACTGCAACATATGCGACCGCAGTGGGCCCTGCACTTTCTTTGGTCCCGTGCTAATTTTTAGGTGTATAAATTATTAAATTGAACCATTTTATAACATGATATAACAAATTTCCCTTGCTAAAGTCAAACCTGAGAGTAGTATCTATCTGTGTATTGACTGGTAGTCGTTCTTATCACACAAAACAATCTCTTCCGGCTTCCGCGTTTTTAACCTTTCTTCCATTCACTACACAAATTCATAAGAGACTTTTATGAAACAAAAATGTGTGCATTGCAATTGTGTGTAGGCCTACATTATTTTTATACTTATAAATTGTGTTTAATCTCTAAGACTGAGGATAAAGCAATTTTTACATTTTTCATAATTTGGAAATCCGAATTCAATAGTAGATATATGTGCATGTTTTCACGTTACACTTGAAGTTACTTCCTTTTTCCAGTCTATATTTATTTACGTCTCTGTTATTTTGTTTCGTGAATGAAAAAAGTGCGGATTGGGATGCACCAATTTCCATTCACACCGCGTGCGTGCGCCATGGGATCTTCCCTATTTACTTGTTGCTTGTATGTTGTTTGACCTCTTACTTTGAGGATTATATATATAGATTAACAATATATTACTATCCAGTGAACGATTTGTGCGTGAACAATTTTTCTGTGAACGAATTGTCACTGAGCGATTTGTCGCGTGAACGATTTGTCGTGAACCAACTGTCAGTGAACAAGTTGTCGATGAACAAGTTTTCTGTGAGCGAATAGAATAATAGATTCATGAATTGTATTTTTAAAGTAGGGAGTAAAGGGCTCTCATAGACAAGCTAGCTAGTTGAAGGATTCGTGTACATTTTTTTAAGTAGGGAGGAAAGTGCTTTCCTAGACAACCTAGCTGATTGAGGGGTTCATGAACATTTTTTTTTTGTTCTGGTGGGCAAGGGAGAGGTCGCTAGTAAACGTTTGAGAAACCATGGCCGTAATTGAATGATTTATTTATTTTTTTATCGGGAGGAGGTTGTGGCACTAACAAAAAAAAACAACTATTGCCTTAATATAATGTTTAGATAATTTTTTAAAATTATTTTCGAGAAGCACAAACAATTTTTAAGAAACCGGAACTGTGGTCAAAATATTGCACACTATATTTGTTTGGACTAGGGAGAACCACTCTAATAAATAAAAAGCAACCCTGGTTGCAGTCGAATGCTTTGATTAATCTTGTCTAGTCGTTACTGGCGCCACCCCCCCTCCTTTCTAATGTTATTCCACCTCCTGCTTTTGCATTGCGGATTTTGTCACCCCCCTCATTTACTTTGCAGCTGCACACATGACTGCATATTATATGCATCCGTGTTCGCCATTAATACAATAGGCACACCTAAAAGAAGAAAAAAAGAGGTAAAAGGAGCTATGTATAAATGCTTAGCTAATCGTTACGTTTGACTGACTTCTTTGAAGAACTGCCAACACAATTCCTTGTTTCTTTGTAACTCAGAATAAGCTTTCAGTGTTCTCCCAAACCCCGTAGCCAGTTAAAGGGGGGGGGG
>JADKLZ010084329.1:2782366-2797563 GCA_021533235.1 Biomphalaria straminea
GGGTCCTATAAAATTGCGTGTCCTATGAAATGCGGGCCCCACTGCGGTCGCCGGCCCTGGTAAATAGCGGCATATGCTATGCCGCCGGTCAACTAGTATAGATAAACCTCTGAGTGCAAAAAAAAAATAAAAAAATTCACACCGTGGGATTCATATAAGCTCCATCTTGAACAGACTTAAACCCAGATTTATTATTTTTTTAAAATTCAAACATATTTGTCATACCTCATACTCAACATAAATTGAATAATTTATTTTGACTTTTTCTTTTCTCCTGTCGTTCAAACGGTAGGCACATTAACTCGTGTTGCGTAATAAGACATTATATATTGAGACTTAAACAAGATAAACAGGAAAATACTTTTAAACAGACTGTTAGCTGGTCACGAGGCGCTGTGGCCAATTAAGGCAGCTAAACATTAGGCCTATATTTAATTCACTAAGCAGATGGTCGCGTTACTGTGTGAGTTCATTCTGTGCACTTCGGTACAATACCAAAGGGTGGACTTCACCTGGGCAACCAGACTGACACAACTAGACTAGAATAACTAACTAAACTAGCTAAGTTAAGCTAAACTAAAACTAAAAATAAAACGATCGAACTAAATTTATAAAACAAATTATAGAAATAATTTATTTACAACAAAATTAAATCAAATCAATAAATCAACAATAGAATATGGGCACCCAAAATAAACTTTACTACCACTAAATAATAATAAAAATATAGAACAACTAACTATCAACCCTACTTTATTAGGCCTACAACCTAAAGCTTCTAACCAAACAAACTGAATAAATCCACTAACTTACTATGACTCTATACCAAGTAACCAAAATAACCCCTATACCTAAACTATAACTAACAACAAAACAGACATAATGGCGAATAAACAGGCAAGGCGAGCTTGTATTATCGGCAAGTAAGGCAAGCAAGCTATCATGGGCAAGGCGAGGCGAGGAATGATAGCCTATGCTATAATGTAAAAAAAAAATACAAACATAAGTAAATATATAAATTAAAAATAAAAGCATAACAGTTTAGGCCTGGATTTAGGCCACACACACACACTAACATCATAGGCATGAAGTAAATACACATTACCTGCCTCTGGATAATTAAAGCCATAGAATAATACACATCAATAAATATTGGACCTAAATTTATGACGAGGGCCGCCATCTTGACATTAAAAATACAACCTTTAAAAATAATAACCCTTTGCCAACTCTTAGAACGGCTATCCCTATAAATAAAGTATGGCAATGGAAATACTTTCATAACAAATACTAAAATATTTACACATAATATAGGAAAAGAATTACATCTACATTAAAGATGGGACTACAAGCATGGGAGGAGGGACGCCATTCAAATTGATGGACTTTCCGGTTCCACACTGGACAATGGCTACCAGTAATATCAATTAGATGGAGATGCATCAATCCATCTAAATCTAAGCTAATAAAACTAGACCTAGGAACAATCAAGATTAATCTAACTAATTAAAGTAAAAAAAAGCTGAGTCTTAATTAACTCGACACAAATACCACTGATTAAACTTTCATGGGAGTCGAGATAAAAAAGGGAGTACTTAATTAACAACCAGTCCTTTATAGGGCCAGGGGTCAACTGGCCAGGTAAAATATCTAAACAATACTAAAAATTAGAGGCCAAAAATAAATATAACAACCGCCAGGCGGGAGCACGTTATCCTGCCTCAACGTGGCGCTCCCGTGGAAACGGCTCACTAGAGGAAGTGGCTAGGCGAAAGGGTAACAAATATGACTCCCGTGGGGGTGCCCATGGGCGGACGAGAGTCTTGCCCCTTCACGGTGCGGAGTTGTAAGAAAGCTCCCACAAGCCAGTCACAAATCCATGCGCTGTTCCTCAAGGGACCGTCTCATCAATGGCGGATTCTGCACAGTTAGCTTGGTACAACGAAGGTATATGGTGGAGGCCCCCGGTGCCACCGAGTGGTATTGGAAACAGCAATGCCCTATAGACATTGACTCGGGTCGCTCCCAGACAGACCTGTGGTCCGGAAGTTTTTTCTTTTTTACTGTTTGTTTTTGTTCTCGGACGGATTCAGACAGGTTTTTTTTCAAACTTAGAGCTCGAAGAGCCTTCGGCTCAGCTCTTAGACTATCCACACAACCGCCAGGTTACAAGACGATACCTCATTTATAGGCCTACATTATATAAAGCTCTTAATATTTAGTAAATGTTTGATTAAAAAAAAAGATAATTCTAACTCGCCTCCATCTTCTCACCCGTTATAAAAATTCCTAGTTAAGCAACTCTATATAAATCTACTATACTTTATAATATTCTAATGATAGGCCTTTAGAACAAGGCTTAGAAGATGGTGCACCAAATAGATCTCGAATCTTTATGTCATCTATATTATTATTTAGAATTAGAATTGTGTCCTCCCGCGCCGTTCGGTGCATTGGGCGGCAAGCTGTCTCCACAATAATCACTGTAACATTTTTTTTTGATTCAACTCAGACTCTACATATTCTATGTAAAGTTCCCTTTTCAGACTTAGCGATCTATAGGGCAGATGATGTATAGGTCCTATTAGGTCATCTGTCTCTGTGGCCCACCGTTAACGAAGGTGTCATGTGGCCAGCACAACGACCAACCACTTTTGCTTTTCCACAACTATGTCACGGGTACCCATTAGAGATGGTTGGACGAAATTAAAAAAATCATAGTCTTAACAAGGATTCCAAATTCCAAATCCAAAATTCAAAATGACAGTCTTCACCGAGATTGGAATACTGGACCCCACGTTTGGAAGCCGAGCAATTTGCCACTCAGCCACAGGGTCTCTGGTGAGCATTCCATACTTAAACAAGAAAGGATTTATAAATGTACGCAACAATGTACAGATTCTAAAAAGGGTGGCGCAAATACGGTAATAACCTTTTTCGAAAAGTTTTTAGGCTTTTATAAAAATGGCTATCAAAAAAATGGCTTATAAAGAACTAGCATTGTTCTATTTTACATACTAATCTATAGAAGTTTGACGATATTTTTTTACTGGTAATTAATTATTTTATTTAATACCAATAAAGGAAACTATTCTTTCAGTATTTACAAATATGACTAAATTTGTTGGGTATAGACTTTTAAATAATTGTTAACGTTATTTCTCCCTCACACATTCTCTGATCAAGTTGATACTTTAAACAATTGTTGTACCTAATAAAACATGAATCAATAAACAAAAAACAACAACAAACAGTCAATGAATTATTGACAGTTAATTATTTTGTTTGATAAGTGAAATAAAGTGTAAATTATTGTAAATTATAGTTTTAAGGGCGTTGTTCTTCCCCTTTAGAAAAGCTGTGTTATTTTAAATGGATTTTTAAGCATTTTGCTAGTTCCGAAACTTTGATCTAAATCTTTTTATTCGTAACGAAATTCAATACATTTTAACGCCAAAAAACTATGTCAATACATTTAAAGACACTCTGTATCGTGGGATAAAAAATATACAAAGAGAACTTTTTACCATGACCCTAGACATCTTAATTTATTCTATTTTTTTTAATACTTCGTCGTGCATCGTTGACTCTGTTCCTGCTTATCCATTCAATCCAACTGAGCTATTCACATTTTTTTTTGTAGCTTCTAGGTAATGTGCTACATTGAAAATACGCGCGAGCAGTTTAAAAACGAAATTTAAAAAATCCTTTGAAGTAGTTCTTTACTAATGAAAAAAAAATCGATTTCCTGTTACAATTTTCTTTTCGTTAGCTGAGAATATTTTTGACATTTTCTTTACTCAAAATACTATTCAAAGCGTTCAAATGCAAATGCGCCTTAAGTTTGGTGCAAATATCAAGATTTTCTTTCTAACATTTCTATAAATAATGGACCCCATTCACCAATTATACAAAAAATAAATTTAGCCAAGTGATTCTCTCTCTATCGCTTTTATACAAATTACATTCAATGGCTATCACGTGATAGTTTTTTTTTCGTTGTTTTATCAATATTTTCACGTGGCTAAATGTTGTTTGTTTGATTGGTGAATGAGGTCCATTCAGAAATCAAGACTTTCTTCTCTACTACTTCTCTATGGCATTCAAATGTCAAATTTCTTTTATTGTTGTACTTCCATATGCAATTCAAATGTCAAGACTTTCTCCTTTAATACTTCTCTATGGAATACAAATGTCAAGACTGTCTCCTCTAGTTCTACTATATTGCATTAAAATTTCTATATATTCTCCTCAATTGTAGAAAGTCTATAGGTCCGCTATATGATGCACTGGCCTTGGCGATTAGCAGGTCGATATCATTATCGATTTTTTCGTTCCTACAATGTGTGTTACCCCGATAGGTGAATCTGTCCACTGCATTTTTTCCCTTGTCCGTTCATCTTTATGCCTGGTGTTTGTTGTGAGGCCGAAGTCGGAAAGTCACTGACGATGCTCTGCAGATCATTTTCAGATCAAGCATTTAGAGCACACCTCTGTTAAATTATCACCTTAATAAACTAAATCCCACAAAACTCCCCTTTTCTAGACACTGCACCCATCCTTATGAAACCGTAAACCATATCCTTTTTGAATGCCCCCTTCCTAATTCACCTTAGGCAAACTCTACTACAACTACAGCCCAACATAACCAACACCATGTACGGCAGTGCTGAACAACCGAAAAAAACAGAATACTATTTTTTTTCCTTGGCACAGTTTGCAAAAGAGCTGACGGCTTAGCCGCAAAAAACCTAACTTGAAAAGGAGATAAATATCTATTCAAAAATATTCTACACCTGGGGTGGGCAAACTTTTCTTACCGAGGGCCTCATTATAAAAAGATGAGATGAACTGAGCGGCAGAGTGGAAGTTAGAGGAGATGAGCTGAGAGGTAGAGGGAGGTATGAGCTGAGAGGTAGAAGAAGAGATAAGCTGAGAGGTAGAGGGAGAGATGAGCTGAGAGGTAGAGGGAGGTATGAGCTGAGAGGTAGAGGGAGAGATGAGCTGAGAGGTAGAGGGAGAGATGAGCTGAAAGGTAGAGGGAGAGATGAGCTGAGAGGTAGAGGGAGAGATGAGCTGAGAGGTAGAGGGAGAGATGAGCTGAGAGGTAGAGGGAGAGATGAGCTGAGAGGTAGAGGAAGAGGTAAGGGAGAAAAGCTGAGCGGCAGGGGAAGAAATGAGCTGAGAGGCAGAGAAAGAGATGAGCTTAGAGACAGAAAGAGCGATTAGCTGAGAGGCGGAGAGATGAACTGACAGGTAGAGGGAGAAGTAAGGAGAGATAAGCTGAGAGGTAATGGGAGAGGTAGGGAGAGATAAGCTGAGAAGTAACGGGGATGGTAGTGAGAGATAAGCTGAGAGGCAACGGGATAGTTAGTTAAATGTGAGTTGAGAGGCAATGGGAGAGGTAGGAGGAGATAAGCTGAGAGGCAATTGGAGAGGTAGGGATAGATGAGCAGAGAAGTAGTCGTGATGCTGATAGAGAAGTTTCTTACTACTATAGTTTAATTTGTTCATAACAGTCTGCTTCCCTATGTCCTTTCATCACGCCCTCCCTTAAATGCTAGAAATATATCTCATTACAGAAGTTTTAAACGATTTTTGTAGCGTTGGGATACAAAAAACAAAACAGGAAGAAACGAGAGGAAAACATGATGACAATGCTCATCTCAAGATACTGCATTTTTGCCAGAAGTAAAAATGCGCGGAAAAACAACAACAACTTAACATAGTCTGACCCGTTGAAATTCGGATATATTTTATCTCTTTTATGGATGCCACGGAGTCCCGAGGCTGTAGCCCATAAAAAAAAATTTCCCCTTTCAGACCTTGTGGTCTATAGGGCAGATGATGTAAAGGTCATCTGATTCTGTGGCCCACGGTTAACGAGGGTGTCATGTGGCCAGAACAACGACCAACCGCCTTTACATTTCACCAACAAATGTCATGTACCCATTAGAGCTGGGTGGACTCAAGGGCGCCCAAAAAATCCCGAAATAAAAAAAAAACAGTCGTCAACAGGATTCGAGATCGGGACCTTCGGTACGGAAGCCTAACGCTTTACCGCTCAGCCACCGCACCCCCACTGAAGCCCCGCCAGCCCTATTTCAAATCCGACCATGGCACTCATCCTTAATCTTCGGTAATCGAAGACATTGCTATTCATATTGAAACCTTCGCAATCTAAATCTCAAGCAAGGCTTCAACAAAAATGCATCTAAAGGTACATAACTCTCTTAATGGGTGAAAAAAATATAATATTCTCTTTTAACTCCCTTGAAAACAAAATCTCGTTTTATTTTGTAAGTTTTGAACAACAATGTCAACGAAAGATTATAGAAAGAAAATAAATGATTACAGAAAAACAGAACATACAGTAAAACGTGTTTCATGTACGATTAACGTATATTGTTTTTTAGGGAAATTTCGAATAGATGTGTATTGTTAATTCTTCTCCCTGTATGTGTGACCTCTAGACAGACACATTCACTTTAACATATTCTTTTGTCTGTTGAACCTTTGGAGCAAAACGCATGGTACATCTTTGAAACTATGGTCTGTCAACCGTCTTTCACCATTCCTGTCTTTTTCTTTGGATAGAATTTCATTTACTCACAAGTCTATCCATTCTTTGATGTTGTCTTCCCATTGCTTTCTCTGTCTTTCTCTTCTTTTTTTAGCCGCCCCCGAAAGGAGAAAAGACGCTATTAGTTTTGTGTAAAATTTCTGTCACCCCTTTCCGTCCGTCCCGTTGAGATCTCGTTAAACTAGAAAAGATAGTGAAAATCCGACATCATAATATTTTAGTCCATTCAAAGTTATGATGCAACGTCTACTTTTTTTTTTTCTGAAAACGAAAATTTTAATTTTTAAAATGCAAGCAGCTTTTTTTCCCATAAAAAAAAACCAATTTTAAAACTGTTTACTATTAATAGTAACAAACAGGTGAATCTATTTACTAAGGAAGTACACAATTTACCATATTTGTAACACTTTTATGCCAACAGTTTTAGATTTTTTGTCACATTTTTTATTTAACACTTGTGTCAAGGATAAATGTGTATAGTGTGTATGTATGTATAATCTATTTTACAAATGAGCAAATCACCGGAAGTGTGTTAGTAGAGATTGCCGTGTGCGATATGCCGGAAAATTTGATTAAAGCTTATTAAACTTGATGTGTATTGATCTAGTTGTTTAGTGATTTTATTCAATAATTACATTTCCGGAAAGACTTTCTTTATTGAGAAGAGGGATCTGGAAGTTTGGCTGATCCACCCTTCCGGAACTTTGCTCATTACATTGACAGGTCAAGAGGCTGTTAAGGCCTCCAAGCTAGTCTCATGACTGTTTTAAGTCTCAAGCTAGTCTCATGACTGTTTTAAGTCTGACTCTGGACGAAGTGGGTTCGCCTGGTTCTTGGTTCCAAACAATTCAAGAGTGAGTGCCTGTATTTTAGGAAAGACCTTCGGGGACAGAAAACACCCTCAAAGTTGAGGTTTCAAGATGAAAAAGTCAAAGTAACATGACATTGGGTAGCACCCACAATTCTAAGAAACAAAATTATAGAGATCTTCGAGTATTTTACTGAAGAAGGCTCCAAAGTAGAAACTGTTAAGTAATGGAATTCCGACAAATGAGACCTTATGAATCAAAATTAAGAAAGGGACAGAAAATCTTCGCTACATCCATGTCAAATAAGGTGGCTAGGGTTTTTGTACTATACATTCAATTTTAGAAATAAGATGGCTAAGGTCTTTCTACCATTACACTAGTGACCACACATCAAACATTTTGTGAACATAATAAGACGCACAGTGTACAGATTTAATTCTGATGATGCTGTTACTAAATGTCACGATCATAAATAGATCGACCAATCAAAATTATATCTCCAACCAATCACAAATTCGCTATCAAACAATAGTCGCAAAGTCGAGAATTCCAGAGGAATAACCTGGCTAACTTGGTCTAAATTTTGACCTCGACCGGAGCTACATTTCAAATAATTAAATAGAATGAAATAAAATAGACAAGACAAAAAGTCTGACCAATGATACGTGACACTAAATAACGAGAAAGAGTGACCTGAAAGAAGAAGTAATTTTCTTTTTCGAGAAGTAGACGACAACACCAGAAGTTGGCTGTTAAGTTAACAGCAGACGGCCAGATTCTCATGCAAGTTGTAAGGTCGTGTTGGCTTTCCTCAACTCTGCCGCCTCTTTGCAGACGTACGCTAGACAGAAATATTGGATGTCTGAGCTGTACAGTCCGAACTGGCCATCTGAACATCTGTATGTTTGAATCTCGACCTCCTGGTCTTTGATCATCTGCGGCGAGTACATTGACCCAATCACTTGCTGGTCAGTGCTGGCCATATTGTCCTTTAACAAAACCTGGACGGCCCTTTGGTAAGAGTTAATGAATTTACGTATGACCTGAAAGTAAAATATGGAGAAAAGTTGTGACTTAATGAGTAACCTATTTTTTAAAAATAAAGTTCGTAACAAAAAGCTCAAGGACAGGCTATGAAACACATAAACAGACAAATAATGAAATAGATTTTAAAAAAATGGAGAAACAAAGAAAGAAACAGAAAGAAAAAAAGTGATCACAAATGATCATCATTAATATTTCTTGAACTCACGTGTTATTAAAACAGCAAAACACATTTTTGTCTGTTTTATTTCTAGAAACACGTCAACTTTCACGGAACTAACAAGATTACAAAGAAAGTTTGTGTTATCACACAAACTCAGAAGTGACCCCGTTGGAGTTGGATCCCTGTCTGATCCGCCTATTTTCAAAATTTTATTTGCCGTTGTAAAAAAAAAAAAAATTCTTCTGTTATGCATGTTTCGGATGTTCCTTCTAAGTTAAAAATAATTAACTGGACGACGGAGGATGGCAGCGAGCAGGGTAGGAACCCGGGACCGTCGAGATAATCAGTTTAGCAAGCTAACCGCACGACCAGGCATTGTTCTTAATAACAAAATAGTTACAAACTAATAACCTATTATTGATAAAGAGATATGTTACACATTAGGCATGACATCTACCTGATATGTACAATATGTCAGATGAGCAATTTAAGATGATTTGTAATGGAAAAAAAAAAAAGAAAGGAACGTATATATCTTGCTTGTACTTTGATGTCTCAACACAACAGAGCTATTGGAATTTTTATTCAAATAGAACTAGAATAAGGATGTAGATCTACCTAAACTTGAGATTTAGCACTTATGGCCGTCAAAACATCAGGAAGAAGAAAATTTATAATCTGCTCCGACTCCAAATCTGTGGGGCGGATGAAGACTGACATTCCATTGGTACATAAGAGCCTAAAGCCGTTGGACCGAATAACAGCAGAACAAAGGGATGCCACCTTCATCTTGGTCCCCTCCCATATGGGCATTGAGGGAAACGAAGCCGCAGACAGAGAATCAAAGCGGTGTCAGGAACTCAAATTCCCTGCTCGGACCTGAAAAAAAGTATTGCTTCAGCCACCTATCGAGAGTGGCAGAACCGATGGAAGGTTGAGACTCACAACAAACTCAGGCAGATTGTGGCGGATGTCATCTAAGGGTCTGACAAAGCGTGATAGCACGACCATGTCCAGACTTAGGATTGGCCATATCTATATCACGCACTCCTTTTTGCTGAAGAGAGAGGAGCCCCCACTTTGTACTGTGACTCTCGCCTCACCGTGGAACATATCCTCATTGATTGCCCCAGATACCGGGATGTTAGGATGGGAATTTTTTAGAGCTCACAACTTAAAAATACTATTGGACAATGTCGACCCTGGGAAGGTAATGTCCTTTGTCCGGGAGGTGGGGTTGTCTACGAAGATCTGATTTGTGAAATTGTGAACATATAATATTTACATACGATTTTTACTTAATTATTAAATTTTTGCTTCCTTTACTATATTAACTACCAATAGAACTTGCTTGTAATTATCTGTATGAAATTTAGCCATTGTTATATAAAGAAGAGTAATTCTTGAAGGATTACGGGCACGACGTGGCCTGAATTGTGCCAATATGCCAAAACTCAAACTCAACTACTTTCGTACCAGTGTATTTTTAAGATATTTCTCAGACATTTGTTATTGAGGGTCTTATTTGTACACCCTAAGAAATATAGAACACACACACAACTCACACTTTGTTCTCCAAGTACATAGCCTCCAGCCACCCAGACATGGTTGTTCTTGATATAATCCCATGGCGATAAGTTTTTGTGAAAGTCTCGCCTTCCGACCTCCGTCAAAGCAACTTTTTTATCATCAAAGTTGAAAGGAACTTCAAGAGTAAAGGTATCATTTTCGGGCCTGAAATCTTCTTGTAACATATTTCTGTGAACAGAAGGTAATATATTCTAATTTAATTTACAAACTAATTAAAAAAAATAGAATGCTTAAGGTACTGTTCAATAAAAAATACAATGCAACTTCCAAAATAAGTATTTGAGTTCCTGTTCAAAAACATGTTTACTTGTTATGAAACTAAGAAAAAGTGGAATTAAATTTTGGAAGTCATAAAGAGACAGGGATTTTAAAGCTAATACGTAATAACATTTTGGAGTGAAAAAGAAGTGAAGTTGCCAAGAAGGCAAAGGGACACTATTCTGCCCATAGCGTTGCACCTTTAATGAAAGCATCAGTGGACTGGAATATCTGTATGCTCACGACGAAGTGCGTTACCTTAAAGATGCTGGATTATAAACAATATCAGGTGGCCGAGCCTTGCTCGGTTAAATAATTTCATATACCCGAAGTCATTTTTGGATTTTTTTTTTATAATTACGAAAATGAACGATTGGATAAAGACTACTAATTCGAAAAATTTCTTTAGTATTCTGTTTGTTCTATATGTAAATTGGTACGTTCAGACATTTAATTTTGGAATTAGTATATTCAATTATGGCTTTAGTACGAAACATCGAGTGACGCAAATTTCTACGTTATTGGGGAAAACTTCAAAGACTTTCTTACAAGCCAATAATAGTAGGCCTACGATAGTTTTACGCTGTCTAGACTGTAGGAGGACTTAAGAGACTTGATATTTAATCGCAGTACAATTACATATAGAACAAACAGAACACTAAAGAAACTCTTCAGATTATTTTACGGGATATGTGCCCTGCTCAGCCAGACTGTCAGACTATAAGAAGTTTATACCGGCTTTTGCCATCCATCTATCCCAGTGGTGCTACTGGTGCTACAGCCCATGGAAGGATATGGCCTTCTTTTACACATCCCTCCATTCAGATATCTTCTAGGCCTTTCGTCACCACACCCTAACCCCAAGTTTTTTACTGAGGTTTATAGTTAAATCAAAAGTGGCTGCAGCGTACGCAAACTCGTTGACCGCTTAGAATATTGTGTGTTGGTTTCCTTTTCGAGTCGATATGAAGCTCGAAGTCGCAGATCCTCAAGTTTCCTTAAACGCTCCTCAGAATTTTCTAGCGTAAAGATATTACTAATGATTGCATTTGCTCTAGCTGAAGATGCTCTGGGATTTATCGTATTTGAAGACTGATGAGTCACTGGAGACAGGCAATTTATCGAGGTTGAAGGCTGGTGAGTGACTGAAGACTGGCAATTTATCGAAGTTGAAGGCTGGTGAGTGACTGAGGACGGGCAATTTATCGAAGTTGAAGGCTGGTGAGTGACTGAAGACAGGCGATTTATTAAAGTCGAATCCAGTTCATTTAAAATCAAAGAAAGGCGAGGGACTTTAGCTGGATCAGCGTCATCGTTTCCTTCTCTTGAATCTTGGTTGAAGTTGAATAACTGGCGTTTTCTTGGCCGCGGCATCTTCCTAGTAGCAATAGTTTAAATTGTTTTTTTTTATTTTAAAACAATACAATTGGTATACTATATTATACTACTGAACATTAAAATTACGAATAATAACGTTATGTCAATAAAATATTAACTTCACGTCAATAATAATAATAATAATAATAATAAAATTATTATGTTTATATAAATAATGTTTGTCTAAATGAATCTATATAAAAGACCTTCTAAAAAAAAACAAAGATTTAGATCGAACAAAATTATAATAATATTTGTCTTCTATAAATTTAGAGTGGAATTGGCAATGCTGTTACATCTAGATCTAGTCTAGGAAAAAAAGCGATTGAAATCTGGCTGAAATCCTATAGCTCAGACGTAGACGTCTAGATCTATTTGTTTTCTTGAAAAGTTGTGAACATCTTTTCTTCTAGAAATTACAACAGAAAACCTATTAGATTATTATTAGATCTCTTCAACGCCGCAAACCTCCTGCTAATAGGGAAGAATAACGGCGAGCAACATGGCGGTTTTTTCGACGGAGAACTGAGAATCTAGTTGTAAGTCTAGAATCAAGACCTAGATCTAGACGTAGATTGTTTGTTTGTTGTTTTACATGTTTCGGATGTTCCTTCAGAATTGAAGATAGTTACTTCCTAGTCCAAACCTCCCGCAGGACGACGGGGGATGGGAGCGGGCAGGGTTTGAACCCGGGACCATCGATAAATCCAAACGACAGTCCAGCGTGCAAACCGCTCGACCAGGCAGACATCCAGATTCCAGATTCGGCGTCCATATCTTTCTTTTCGGCCTACATTATAGCTAATTAAAAATATACAATTAATCAAATTCTTATTTTAACGTGCCTTATAATAAAGGGATCAAGCGATTAATTTGTAGAAACACTTGGAAGCACTTGAGCGTCTTCATATAACCACGTGCTTGATTGATGTTCACTGTTTTAAACCTTCAACTACGGTGCGCAAATAGTTTTGTCTATTCATTCAAACGCGATAAAACTTGTTGCAAAGAAATGCTTTAGTGAACGGCTGTAAGCCAGTGACGTAGGAGGTGTACTTTTTTTTTTTCATTTCTTGCTGTGAGCCTAGTGACGTAGGGGGTGTCAAGTTTTTTTCCTTTGACGTCACTTTCATTCATAAATGTGAAAACTTTCATTCATGAATTCTCCATGTCATTCATAAAACCTTCAAACCAAAATAAATTTTTCGATAATGAGACATTTTTCAAACCGATATAACGGTCAAACTCGAGTTTTCCCGATGTGGCCAATGAGCTGAGAATTTTTTTCTCACTAACATTTAGATACGTTGAAATTTTAAAGAAAATCGTTAGAGCCGTTTTCGAAATAGAAGAAATATATATATATATACTAGCTAAATTTTACCCGGCTTTGCTCGGGTTTTTCTTTCTACAAATAGCATACATGAAGTCCCTTTGAATAATCAATTTTTTTCGCCCCAGGTGTAATTTTTCCAGTACATCTTTTTTTTGGTGGCATAATGAATCTAAAAAAAATAAAAGTAAAAAGTTGAATAGGTGACGTTTTATTGCATAACCTGTTAACACAAATAGTTTTCTCAATACCCATTTTATTTTTTACCAGTCCAAAAGGTAGGCTACAACGTTTGGAGAAACCACATATGTTTCAAATAATAATAATAAAGATAAGATAAGATAATTTTTATTGATCCAATTTAATGGAAATTCATTTTGATTACAATTGACAACCTCAGCGTAACTACTATACAAAAAACAATATTGATGAAAAATTCGAACAACATTAATTTTAACATACGAAACACATACACATTCACAACCAGCGCTTTATGAATTTGACTTCTATGTACTTCTCGATGTCAACAGCTGATCTCATTATAAAAAGCAATGATAAACCTTTTTTTTTCAGACGGAAATGTACACAATTTAGCAATAATAGCATAATACATTCACGTGATGGCCCGTGTCTTTCCATAGCCGAGTAGATTAATAGCTTATGGTAGATTCTTACTATCCCAGTGAGAAAATTGTCACATGCAGACGATGTTTAGTAAAAGTTTATATTCATTGCTAATTTCCCAAAGATATCTGCACATTTTTCCCTTTTTCCTATACAAAAATGTATAATAGTTGAACGTTATATTTCTTTCGAGAGAGACAGATCCATGTAATAGCTTGTGATCAAATTAGTCAATCACAATGACTAAAACACTTTTGAGTTTGTGTTGACGTAGATCAACACGCTAACGTAAAGCCATTAACTTTGATAAAAAGTAGATATCTCACTCTCTCTATAGATTTACATATGTTTCTTTTATTCAACTATTTAAGCTATATGAAGTAGGCCTAATAAGTGGCCTTATTGTTCCTACCAATAGTAGTTTAAATGTTTTACTGAAGAATATTGTAGATCTACAATCAGTAAAGATATTTAGCTCGCTGTCTTGTTTATTTACGTTTTATAAATTATTGAATACACTCACGTCTGAAACTGAAAAGTTATCTTTAGAAATATAGAGTTCAAGCCTCCAAATGAGAAGAAAGTAGTTTATTATATCTAGGTCATGAATGAAATGAAAGCTTTTAGATCTAATTTTAAAATAGTTATTGTTAATTAAAAGTATAGTCATGTATATAAGAGAGTAGTCTATATTGAATTCTCATTAATTTAAATTAAAAAATAACGCAAAATAGAGCTTAATTATTCAATTTATTGTTCAAAGGTCAACATCTGTTTTTATTTTTGTGTAGCTATGTAAGTTCATGACCCCTTGACGCGTCTCCTTGGTGACCTCAATACGCAACGATACAACAACAATACAATAGATCTAGCCTATATTTTAAAAGCAAATCATACGCGTGAATGTAATTGTTTATGTAATATTGTTAGTTTAATTTTGTATAGCTCTTGAATCCTAACAATTTGAATGCCACAGCAATCTAGTCAATAAATAAAAACTTGTGTGACACATTAGCATCTAAGATTTGACCTAGATCTAGATACAATAACGGTGTTATCAGGTCTAAATGCGCATAAGTAAGTAAATCTGAAAGAAAAAAAAAGTAAATTAAAAATAAAGATTTAAAATTAAACCAAATCGGTAGTTGTAGGTTTAAATGTTATGAAAAAATACAATAAAAAGTAAATTGTATTATGTATATAGTTTATTACTTAAATAATATGCATTTATAATGCGCGATATTATAATTATGACCTATGACGTTCATTTCATTTGTACCACTGCGCGACACATGTAGATCTAGACATGGCTTGTGACCTAGTTTTTGTTAGATACAATAGTCTAATAGAGTTGGTCAACTTTATTTTTTTTGAGGGTCTTAAGTTTGTTTTAGGACTACAATACATACACTACGG
>JADKLZ010084329.1:2822617-2832663 GCA_021533235.1 Biomphalaria straminea
ATATTCCGACTTACAGACCTTAGCCATACGGACAAAAGGACAGCCACCAACGAAGATAGAACCAGGGAGGGAGAGAACTTTGTGAAATGCTTGACAAAATATGTAGGTCAGGTCTGAGTCTGCCTAGCCTCGTAAGAATGCTGCTCTTTTCCTAAATAGATGTATTCAGAATTGAAGACATTAGCCTCATTGATGGTCTTGTATAAGTAACTTGTGATTTAAGTTTGAACTAAACTTTGAGACCTTGACCTTTCTGTTCCAGGCAAAGTGGTTGGGGATGACGATGACTCCACTTATCGCAACAACGATTGGCTAGTATACGGTGGTGGTGGTGGCAAGATGTCTGTCATGTCAGATGGCACTGTCATACTGACACAAGCTTGTGTTGACGGCGAAACTGGGTCAGGTATTGAACATATTTGATCTCTAATTCTATTTCAAATTATTTTGTTAAAGTAGGCTACATTGTTTTTACAAAACCTTTATCAATTCTGTCTGTCTGGGTAAAATGTTGTACACGTTATGTCCCCTACTTCCCATTCTCGAATCAAGTTGAAACTTTGCATAATTATTCATTGTCCCTGACAACTAATTAATATACAAAAGTCAATCAATTAGTTGGAATTTAATAGATTTAGTTTTATAGAGAGAAGTAGTAGGGCCGACTAAGCTTAGGGGAGATAAGCCTTGTGTAGAAACTTAGATCATTGTTTTCATTTCAACCCAACGTAATCTTGCTACTGACATAAGACATGTACCTCAGCTAGACAAGCTGATTACGTAAATACCTCTACACTGACTACAGTGGTAACAGACAATGGGAACAATGATGACATCAGACAGCAGGAACTATCGTGGCGACAGACACATAAATGAGAGAGACATAAATGATTATCATACGGCTAGGCAGCTATTCTAAATCAAAGATCTAAATTGAAGTAATAAAAATTTAGAATTGATTTTTTAAAAAAAATTCTTAAGGTGAAGCGACGATCACAGATCAAGGAGAATACCCTGGACCTCTCAGTGGCCTGGATGTTCCCATAGCTCTCACATGTGGGGTCAGTGTAGTTTTTTTTTTCTTTGATCAATAAATATCAGGACTATATTGTCACTATATAATGCTTTTTATGGAATGATGAAATGCATGGGATTATAGTTAGAGAAAGCGGATTAAAGGGGGTAAAAAAGTAAAAAAAGAGAAAGACAGAATAAAAAAAACATAGTTAAACTAAGAAGAGAAGGATAGAGATAGAAAGAGAGATATAAAGAGAGTGAGGGAGATATAAAGAGAGATAGAACGAGAAAAAGAGAATGAGAGATACAGAGAGAGAAAGAAAGAAAGAATGAGAGAAGAAACGATAGAAAGAGAGATAAAAAGAGATTGAGAGATAGAGAGAAAGAAAGAGAGAAAGAGATAAGGAACGATAGAAAGAGAGATAGAAAGAGAATGAGAGAGATAGAGAGATAGAAAGAGAGATAGAAAGAGAAATAGAAAAATAGATAGAAAAAGGGATAGAAAGGGAGATAGAAAGAGACTGAGAGATATGAGAGAGAAAGAGAGAGAAAGAAAGAGAGAAAAAGAGAAGGATCGATCGAAAGAGACAATAGAAAGAGAGATAGAAAGAGAATGAGAGAGAGATAGAAAGAGAGATAGAAAGAGAGATAGAAAGAGAGATAGAAAGAGAGACAGAAAGAGAGACAGAAAGATAATAAGAGATAGAGAGAGAAAGAAAGAGAGAAAAAGAGAAGGAATGATAGAACGAGATATAGAAAGAGAATGAGAGAGAGAGAAAGAAAGAGAGATAGAAAGAGAATGAGAGATATAGAGAATTTGAGAAAGAGCGATAAAGACATAGAGAGAGAGAGAAAGAGAGAAGGGCGATAGAGAGATAGAAAGAGATAGAGAGAGAGAGAGGAGAGACAGAAAGATAGCAAACGAAAGATAAAAACAAGAAAGAGAGCCAGTGGAAGATATTTGGATTAAGATAAAAACTTGAGAGAGAGAGAGAGACAGGAAGAGATTTGATGGAGTGAGAGAGAGAGGGGGGGAAAGAGAGAGATAGAGCATGGGGAAAAAGAAAAAAAAAAGAGAATACACACACTAAGTTTCTTACTTTTAAAACTTTCCCTTCCATCTCTTCTTTTCAAAACCAGCCATGTCCTCCTCCCGTTCCCCCCGCAACAGCAGCTGCAGCGACCACCAAGACAGCAGCCGTCACAACAAAGGCGACAACCAGCGCCTCCTCGGGAACATCAGGTGGCAGTGGAGGCGGAGGTATCACCGACTACCTTGGCTGGATGATCCCCGCCATCATAGGCGGATTGATATGGCTGGCCCTGATGGGGTTCTTGATCTACCGTTACTGCTTCCCATGCAGAAACCCCTGCGCTGGACGCTGTGTTCGTCAGTCAGTATCATACGCTTATTAAAACTTATGTAATCCCTCTGAGGCCCATTTTTACATCTAACTATTAAAGAGGTTCTCAATGACCAGCACAACCTTTATACCCTCCTCCTGTTTTTTGTCTTCTAAAAATGTCAATTATCAACTAAATAAATCTGTAATAATTAATTACAGGCTTGTCCCAAGAGTTTGATCTCACTCTCCTCATTAGTACTACTTAATCATACGTCCCTTAAAATGCTTTGCTAATTAGAACCAAATAAAAAGATCATTATTAACCATTATTATTATAGCTTTTATATAGCGCTACTTTCATGCTTATAGCATGCTCAGAGCGCTTTGGCCCAATCTCATTTGTGGAGCAGTGGGGGGGAGGGGGTATCTAGGAGTTGGTTTCCCGTGCTGCCTTTGGGCGCTCAGTAAACACAACTCTGCCCGAGTCGGGTGTCGAACCTCGGGCCCCCTTCTAGGTAGCCAAGCCAAGCTCAAGCCGCACTTGGCCTCTCGACCACGCTTCCCACGTCATTTAATAGTTTTTCTTTAATATTTATATTTCGTTAGGGGGTGTTAACAAAATTCTTCAAAGCCTTTTGAGCAGAGGTTTTGGTGGATCTTTTTTTTTCCTAAATACTTTATATATTAATAGTTCTTCATATGTAGCTCTGATAGTGCATACAAAAAAAAAAGTAAAGTGTCCCCTTCAGACCTTTCGATCTATGGGGCAGATAATGTTAAGGTCATCTGTTTCTTTGGCCAACGGTTTACTAGCAGGGCGTTAAGTGGCCAGCACAACGACCAACCGCCTTTGCTTTCCCCAACTAAAGTCAGGTACCCATTAGAGAGTTGGGTGGACTCAGGGGCGCCCTAAAAATCCCGAAATTAAAAATCCCAGTCTTCACCGGTTTTCAAACCCAGGACCTCGGGTTTGGAAGCCAAGCCATTGATTGTTCGCGTGTATATTACCAACTGATAGTGCATACTCGGTATCAAATTAAACGAAAATTGTTTGGTTTGAATTTGATTTGAATTGAATTTCAAAATATCAAAAGAATTTAAGAGAATCTTTTGTGTTAGTCATTTAACATTTTATGTTTTTTATCTTTTTTTTTTTTCATTAGACCCAAGGCTCCTAAGCCTCCACCAAAGGCGCCGGAACCGAAGCCCCCAAAGCCAGAGAAACCCAAGAAGCTTCCACCTCCTCCACCACCGCCTCCAAAAGTGACGCCCCCTCCTCCCCCACCTCCACCTCAACCAGAACCACCGTAAGTTGAATCAGAAGAATAAATATTAGAGTAAAAAATCAGCTACTAACTTTCTAACTAATGTGGCAACATCATAATGTTTGATAATAAAAAAAACAATATATATAATATTAGTATGTAATAGAAAATTTATATAGCTAAGGCCCTTTTTTTCATATTTATTACTAAAACTAATCATAAAATTAAACCATTATGAATGTTTGTTTTATTTTCTCAGCAGGACCATTTTTTTTTTAAAGTTCTCTAGTCTAAACGATTGGAATATTGTGTCTGATACGACTTATCTAATACAATTTTATTATGAAATGTTTTGTTCTTAACATAAGTCTGAGTTTGGTATTTCTTTGAGTTGATTATAGGTTGATTGTAGTTGATTATTCTTTGTAAAACATTGTATATATAATTTCTTGAACAAACAATAGTTTTATATGGTCATATGTAAATGTATATAACAAAGGTAAATTTTTTTTTTCTATCAGAGCTGACCCTTATCTTTTCGGTTTCTGGAAAGAACGTAAGTTTAATTTTTTTTTCTAAGATATTTTTTTTTAATACCATCAAACACGCATGCTTTAAATGTTTATTTCAACTTTAGACGTAAAAATATCTATAGACATGCTAACAAAGCAAATTTATGTAGATCATTTTTTTATAAACAATGTCAAGAAAGCTTTATTTAAAGATTATTTTTGCCAACTAAAAGATAAAATTCAGTCAAAAGTAACCAAAAATGTTTCGTATACTTTAAAAATTAAATAAACAATCAAATAGGAGATTTTCGATGCAAATAACAGAGCGATAAATAGTAAGCTTTTTAGTACTGTGAGCGTAGTATATTTTAATCTGTTCATAAATTTTATTTTTCAAAAATATTTTAAATTTCTGGTATCAATTACCTTGTATACATATATTTAAAAAAAAGACGAGTCTAATAGGGTCTAATATATACAGACCAGCCGACCCGCAGCGTAGCATACACCGCCCCCCCCCCATCTTTTTTAAATCTGAGCCTAGCTCACTGTCATTGCAAAAGTTACGTGGGGGTAACTCTAGTCTGACTTGCAAAAAATAAAAGAGTTATCTTTCCATGACTTTTTCGTCGTGGTGTAACGCGTGGGTGGGCCACGAAGAGAACTATGTATATATAGATAGATGGTCTGTGTGTACAACATTTCTCAAGAAAGAATCATATCAGCATAACATGTTGGTCGAGAGGCTTAGTGCGCTTGAACTTGGCTTGGCTTGACTATCTAGAAGGGGCTCGAGGTTCGACACCCGACTCGGGCAGAGTTTTCTAAAGGCAGCACGGAAAACCAACTCCTAGATACCCCCTAGAAACCCCTCTCCCCCCTCCCCCCCACGTGTCCACAAATGAGATTGGACCAAATCGCTCTGAGCATGCTATAAGCATGAAAGTAGCGCTCTATAAAAGCTATAATAATAATAACATAGCGTTTTCACATTTTCTCTAACAGAGTTTACCGACCAGGATCATCTGAAACAGCCAGCCAGGGCGGCCAAACCTCAGCCTATTGAGAACATGCCGCCCGCTGAGGTTGTGCCCAGGGGCAACGCCATTCCTCCAGAGAACCTCAAACTGGGAAACCCTGGCATTGGACAGTGGAACCTTAAACCAGCAGCCCCGAGTAACGGTGCGCCGCCGACTGTCACTCAGGCCGTGGCACCCCAGAAGTCCAAATGTGTTATTTTGTGAAAGGGTAGCATTTGTTTAGTAGCAATTATTGGGGGTGTGTAGATCCTAGTTGTTTGTTTTTTTTAGTAAGGGAGAGAATGCTGTGAAAAAAATTGTGAAAAGTCATGGTATGAAGTCAATGAAATGTCGCTAAATATTGTTTTAAGTCACAAATCCATGCTATTTTTTTCTCAGTCGTTTAATAAGATTTATCTCAAGGAGTATCAAACCGGCGCACTAAGAGAGGACCAGCCCCATTACCCGAGGGTAGTCGAAGGCTAAGAGAAAATACATTCTTTGTTGTATCTGCTTTTAAAAGACATCGCAATTTTTTTAGATTTTTCTTTATATCTCATTTACTACTCCTGTAATATATGTTATACTCCTATAATAGAATGTGCATCCTCTGTTTTGGACCCCTCAACTCAAGAAAACATTAAGAAACTGGAACACACACAAAATAGAGCAGTGAGATTCATAACAAATCAATATTCACATTTGACTAGAGTAACACCTTTAGTAAAATCACTAAATTTAGAAAGGCTTCAGGATAGAAGACTCAAAAGTAAAGTAGCAATTATATATAAAACACCGAACCATAATCTTCAAATTCAAGAACAAAATTTTATAAAATACTCAGAAAGACACAAAGAAAAAGGCACATTCCTCGTCCCATATGCTAGAACAAATTTGTACAAAAGCTCCTTCTACCCTAGCTCTATTAGAGCATGAAATGGATTGCCTGAGCTAGCCAGGAAAACCAGTGACTTGGCAGAATTTAAGTAATTGGTTATTATGCATGACTGAATGCATGACACGTAGGACGTAATCATCTTTTTTTTGAAGTAACGTCTGTATTGTATAAGAAAGATAAGATAAGAAGAAACTCCTTAAATAAACTTTCTACATCCAATTGTTTTCAAGCTTTTTCTCAAAGCATTGAGACATCTAGAGCTACCCCATACCACAAACTGCCTTGAATAAAATGCATCCCCCTCAATTTGAGAAACGTTGTTTTGTTGAGGGTATACATAGTCTCGCCATACAAAACTATAACTTATACAATAAAAAATGTACAGTATTATACTGTGATCTCATGATAAAAACTGACTATTCACACACAAACATTGCTTTATAGCAGTGTTTCTCAAACTGTGTGCCGCGGGAGTTTCTACAAATATTTGAAATTTATGTAGTTTAAAAGTAATCAAAATAATTTTTTTCTTTGCATCTTCGTGGTTTTGTAAGTTTGGATTTTCAGGACTGGCTGAAATCAAGTCTAAGTAAAGAGAGAGACTTCTTACAATAGACGATGAAATGCGAGTTTGTTTGTCGACTTTGGAGCCTCGATAAGATCGCATTTGCTCTCAAAAACAAGCACACCCTTGACATTAAATGTAATCAAATAATTTTTCATTTTATTTTAAAACAACTGTTGCTCTTCCTGGTGTGCTGCGAAATTGTGTAGTTTTTTGTTTTTTTTTACTGTGCCGGCAGATGTAAAAGTTTGAGAAACACTGCTTTATAGTATCCTTTGTAGTTACATTTAACTACCATTTAATGGTATTTGGAATTGTAAGGAGATAATAAATTACTATAGAGTTGAAAAAATAAAAAGAAGTCTCTTCCTACGTTAGGAAATTTGCATACAAAACGAGTGTACTTGTAACTCTAAAAATAAATAACTTAAATTTAGGAACTGATATTTGTTTAAACACTGTCATAAATTATATGCTGGTCTTTCACTCTATTTGGGTGGAAGTAACAGGTGTCAAAAATGTAGGTCACAGATGGGTGAAAATATTTACCTGAAATTCTTTCCTTTCCACATCTCCTGACTTCGAATAAGCTTTATTATGATTTTAATCAGAATTTGATGCCCCCAAAAATAATACACGATGCTCATAAATGATTATTTGATTAAATGATGTAAGCCGTATGATATGTTAATGACGAAATGTATTTACATTGATTGGTTCATTGGCTTCAAAATAAATTATTTATATAATACTTCTATGTGTTTAGTTTTTTTTCTTTTATGAGAGAGAAACTTTTGATTGGAATTCTCTGTCAAATCTAGACTAAAGGCATTGAATGCCGAGCTCTGCAAGATGAACGATCGGCTTGAGAGAGAACACTGGTCCATGTGTAGCAAAGGATCTGTCCTTGTACTAGGATAAAGCGACTCTACAACTCACTGCTCGCTTCCTCTTCCGTGCTTTAAGGAAATAATCTCAGAAGTTTTTTTTTTATTAATGGGGTATCTGATTCGGACTAAAGGCATTGCTGACTTTTGAATATTCAGGGGCGGGTAATAGAAGTAAAAAAATTGATTTAAAAATACTAATTCATTTAAGCCTTTTTACATTTTATATATTTGTACAGAGCGTAGCTAGGGATTCGGGGGCCCGGGTGGGGGCGACCTCTTTGGGGGCCATTTGCATTTTGACATTCGACATATGACATGAGAAAATGTACGCAAAAAATATATGAACCTAAGATCAAATTGGTTCAGTATATCAGTAAACTTAACCAAAAAAAATGTTTATTGTTAATTGTTTATTTGCTAAATAATGCACTAGTGACAAATCTCAATACATACCGCTTCTCGTCGTGCATTCTGTGCATCAAAGACATCTATAACATCCCCTACATCGATACTTTCTAGTATTTGTGAATTCACTGACATTAAATCAATAAGCCTTTCTTGCGTCATTGTGCTCCTTGGATAGTTTTTGATGAACTTGAGCTTTGAGAATGACGCAATGGAAGTGGCCTGATAAGCGGTATTCGGAGGAGGTTGCAAGGTTTGAGCACACGTAATTAGGCCTACCAAACGAAGCCTTTTTCTGCAATATGAATCCATACTAATGGAGGAGCAACCAATTGAAATGTTTGAAAAAGGATACCACAAATTCTTGTTATAGAAACAGATTTTAATATTGTATCCTGCGTTATGGATTATTAAATAGTTACAATTTTAATATATATATATAGCTCCTAAAAAAAATATATATATATATAGAATTACAAAATAACACCACTCCCGGCTTCGAAGATGAGCACATTTCTCAATTCCTATGAACTCGAAAATGGCTGTATAGTCCAATCTTCGCTTTGAATAGCCGGCCGCATATGTGGCATGGGTTGTCAGTTGCAATTTTAATATATGCCATTGGTATAATATACTTTATTTTTATTTGTAACATCTGAACTGAGCATTTATTTAACTTTTTTACTTATTGGTCCGTGGGAAAATTTTGACTGTATAAAGGGTTCCCGGGTAAAAAAAAAGTTTGAGAACCTTTGAGTCTGACTTATTGGATTATTGACGACCTTGCTATTTCTTTTTTCTTCTAATAACCACAGTTACCACATTGCAACCCACGGGATTTACTAACAAAAGGGGGATCAACCTCTAACTACCTAATGATTAATTTTTACAGTTACTTCCCCTTTTGTCTTTGTCATCTTGTGAGCTGCTATAAGCCATAGCAAATTATAAGCAACTTGAGCGATTCAAGAAGAAAACCCTAAAGATTATTTTTTTTCTTACATTCATCCTCTCAAAAAACCTCATGAATTCAAAGATATTTGTATAGAATAAGTCTACTTTATACAGAGGTGGCAAACTCGATACCGAGGGCAGTGTCTAGACTAGACTCTATAGATTTTCCACAAGCTTATCAAGGGCAGCTTGAGCTAAAAGAAACAAATGAAAAAAAAACAAGACTAACACTAAGACTGCTTTATTTTGATCCATATGGAGATTAGTTGTGATTACAAGGACTCTTTTCTCATATAATGACATAATATAATATAATAATAATAGGCTTGTCTTCGAATCCGAAGATTAGTGAGGAATACAGTATTTCCCGTGGCTGTGCAGTCCTAGCTGTGACCTACATATTTTGCCACATCCATGGCAAGCAAAACCATTGTCCGCAGGTGGTCGGTTTAGATTTTCTTTTCGTCGTCTGCAACACAACACCAAAATATACAAAACAGTAAAAACAAATTAAAAAAAACTTAAAACAGGAAATAATTGCACATTTATTGTCATATCTCTTAATACAGCATGATCTAATTTCCCTTTTCTAAAAAAAACACAATTTATTGATTGCAACTAATTAATTTAACCTTTTTTCTTTTTTCCTGCTACTTTTCCCTAAAAGAAGGTGATTGCGATCCCTGACAACCTTGTGACGTGGTCATTAAGTTTTTTTTTTTTTTTGTAGAATGGAGTCAAATGGCTGTATTAATTCTTTCTCTCAGTAATTATTTACCACATTCTGATGGAATCAACGTTGGTATCGTCACTTCGGAGAGAAAGAGTTAAACCAGTCTGTCACGGGTCGGATATAGACAGCGGGCCTTAGTCTGGACATGAAGGGACAACAGTTCGTGAATTTGAACGATTTGTCCAGATTGGCAAGAACACTCTAGTATCAATAAATAATTGAAATCAATCAAGTCAAAAAAAATAACAGAAAACATTGAAAAATACTTTTTTAAAAAGCATATATTAATTGTAATTCAATCAATTAGTTTGTATTAGTCTTGCGCCATTGAGCTAGACGAAATGAATCAGTGCGACTAGAAATATTTTTACCAATTGTTTTTGTTTAGCTTTTGGCTTTCTCAATGCGCAATGATCCTATCACTTGTCTGGACTACTTTCTC
>JADKLZ010084329.1:2860504-2878276 GCA_021533235.1 Biomphalaria straminea
ATCTCTGAGTTAAGTAATGGCGGTGTGGCCCTCACAGGAACTCAGAATCACTGTGTGTACATTCTTACTAATCAGATGAAACTATCAACAAAATTTGGTCGCAAAGGTAACGGGGATGGTTACTTCCAAAACCCTGGATTTTTAACAGTTGATTCCAAAGACCATGTCATAGTGACAGACAAAATCAACAATTCGGTTCAGGTTTTTGAATCCGACGGCAAATTCAAATACCGTTTTGGCTCTACGGGTAGCAATCATGGGCAGCTCAAAGTCCCCATGGGTGTATGTGTTGACAATGCTGATAATATCATCATCGCAGATAGCGAAAATTACAGAGTAGAATGCTTCTCTCCTAAAGGTTCCTGGATAGGGACTGTGGTCCAGAATACTTTTGAGCTAGGGGAAAGTGTTAAACCAATCAATGTAGCCTTCACCCCATCAGGAAGAGTAGCAGTATTACTTAGGGGTCCATACTTTGCAGAAGTGAGGGTCTATCACTCGGACCATAAAAAAAATGTTCCACAAGAAGGAATCGTAAGCAGCTTTTTTTCTTTAGAAAAGCTTTTGCCAATATAGTGATTGTTCTTGTTTCCTTATTATTCATAGTGGTTTGAATGCAAAAAACTCATCTTCTAACATTTTATTTTCTCACTCATTACTCATTTTTTTCAATTTTGTTAGAGCTTACCAAGTGCTAAATATTTTACTTGTAGATAAATGTTTTAAGTGCAATTAAAAACTAAGAACTGGTATTTTATATTTGAATTTTCTTTTAATTTATTATTTGTTACTCTTAATTATAAAATTGAAAGAAACAAATGATTAAAGTCATGTATCTATGACATAGTCTTGTAAATAATAATATATAATAAATTATTTAGATATATATATTATATGTTCTTTCCACCAGAAGAGGTACCCATTCACTACTATACCTCTTGTAAATTAGGGTCATTAATACTAATTTTAAAGTCAAACACTATAATAATTAATATAATCTACTATTATATAGATCTTGTCTAAAGTTTCAAATGTTTTGTTAGAATCTTTTAGAAAATATGTACATGTACGTGCTTCTAACAACAGTATTGAGAATGCTTTTCTTTTGTGTGTGTAGATTTTAACCTTTTTTTTTATTGCTTCTGTACTGCAGGGATGTGATATGTATATCCACATGTTATTAGACAAGTTATTTTAATTTTGAAGTTACTTAGATAGATATAAAGATATATATTATAATGATATAAAGAGAGTCAATAGTTTTGCCATTTCAATAATACATACAATCAATTGCCCTTTTAAGAATTTGAGTTTATAAATTAAATTGATTGGTAGTATAGATCTACTGATGTGTTATTAACAGTTGTACTCATGGGCGCCCGCAGGGGGGTGCATTTGCACCCCCCTGGATTCTAAGTAGCCGAATTATAGCCATTTTTTTTTGCACCATCAAGTCAATTAATTTCTAAGTAGCAACTGAACAAGTAGTGCTTCCACTGGTTAATTTAGTAGTAGAAATAAGTAGATAAGGTGTATGGAATGGATGGCCAACCATGTATGTGCGCGCCTCTGAATTCCGAGTAACCACATTTTAGCCCTTTTTTTTAAAATAATGAAATACATCTTCCAGATCTGTATTTTTTATTACGTAGATGTAGATTCAGTTAGAATCCAGGGGGGAGCAAGTACACAATCATGTACCCCCCTACGGGTGTCCGTGCATTATTAATGCAAAAGTTTAATAAATTAATATTCAGGAAAATTTGGTCTTCTAAATCTAAAAGCCTATCATTAACATATTATAAAGTCTAGTAATTTAAAAAGTAGTGCTTCCTCTAAAAAACAGTTGTAAAGATATGCTTTTATTGTAACTAGAATAGGCAAATCTGTAGTTCATGTTCGACCATGTACGATTTATTATAGGCTTTCTATTCTTTGCACTATGAAGGGTGTCATATATTCTATAGCATGTTAGTCGTGACGATTTGTTTATATTTGCACATAGCTATCGTTATTATGAATGCCACAACGTCGACTTTCACAAAACATTCTGTGTTGTGATTTAACAGAAGGCGTTAGATCTGCTGGTTGTCCACTGCTGAGGTATACTGATGTATGCAAACGCGACATTAAGCTTTTCAAAATCGACACATACAGCTGGGAAAAGTGGCACTGCATAGATCCACATAAAGAGCGAGCATTTAAGGAAGATCTGGATTGCAGATGCAAGACAAAATAGTAGAAGAAAGAAGGTTGAAAGTACAAAGGATTGGCTTCTTTGGTCACATAAGAAGTTGCAAAGGGAAAAAATCATCTTGAGCGTAAAATGCTACAATTTTCTGTTTATATTTAGCTAAGGTCTAGAAACTTTTTTTTCGATGTGATAAATGCTATATAGTTGCGGTCGGTTAAGCGCTCGATAAAACAGCGGGTTAAACACGTGCACCAGTTTACAATAGAAGAGATGCAAGAATGTCATTCAAGTCAAAACGTTGATTTGGATCAACGGAACACTGGCAGCAGCAAGAGCCCAAAAACTACAAGCTACAGCATCATTAATTAACTGCGTTTGTTGGGTATTCTAGTAATGGAACTGCATATATTTCAGGCACTGAGCAGATGTCTTTGAGTGTTCGATTTGTTGATTGCGATTCTATTCGACCTCATTAGTTTAGTTCCTGTTGTTCAGAGGGACATGCTACATGTGTCTAAGCGTCTAACGTCATTTCATTTTACTGTCTAGACATGGACAAACTACTCGGCCAAGACTGCCCCGTGATGGCTAGAAATCTTCTTGCGTATCAGTCCTTAGAAATAGCGATGGTGATACATTTACCTCTTTGTGTGAGACACAATCAACTGAAAAATACGAATCTATTCAAGCTCAACTTTGAGATCTTTTACTGTTTGGTGGATCTTAAAATTACGACTGCAAGTGAACCAGATAAACTGCACATGTTTAGTAAATGTCTCCTCCTCTTGTGTTTCTGATTTGTCTTTTCATTGTCGTCAATTATTCATCTGTTCTTGAACCAGTTTCTATGGTGTTGCAGTCTCTCCAACTTAACATAGGGGCCGCTCAACAGATGCTCAGCAGTAACATTAATGGCATAATGAAAAACCATCTTGACCATCCTGAGGAACACGTCAGAGATGTCATCTTGAGGAAGGAGAGACTACTGGCAGAAAAACATGATATTGGATATTGAGTTTTTACGACGAGAAAAAAAAACACGTTTGGATTTTGTGAGTTATTACAGAATACGGCTTTACATACATATCTTAATTCTTAAGTTTCTTCATTACTTCTCGGGGGGAGGGTGTCGGTCGAGTAAGGGGGGGGGGTTTTCCCCCTCCTGCCCCCCCCCCCTTGATCCGTCAGTGTTTGCACCCCCCTGCAAAAAATCCTGCGGGCGCCCATGGTTGTACTCACTAGCATTTTATAATGCTTGTTATTCTAACAGGAATTATTGAAGCAAGTGCTCACTGCTGTTTATAATTTTCACAATAATTTATCTAACAATCATTTAGTAACATTTCTTTATATTGTAGCACTAACAAATGTTTGCATAGCTGCTTTCACAAAAATATATTTATATAATATAATACTCTTTTGGTGGGCATGCTGTAAATAATTTTTTTTTTAGAATTATATTTTCTTACAGAACGTACCGGTACTGGTTGTAACATTAAATATTTTTCAAAGATATATATATATGTCTTTATAATAAATCTACTATTTATATCAACCCCAAAAAAATTTTTAAAAAATACCGGTAATAATAATAAAAATTTTAAAGGAACACATTTATGTCTAGTATAAAAGATTTTAATATAATTTTTATAAATTATATTATGACTTTCTTTTGTTTGACCATGTAATATTTTCATAAAGTAGAGTATGAACTAAAATTAGATAGCAATTAGTCTAGCTGAAATCAATAACAACTTTTTTCTGACACCAAAAAAAAATTATTTTTTTTAACAGCGCAGGAAAAAATAATTGCCATATAATCAAGATCACATGGGAACTTCATGAATTTCAGAAAACAAAAAACAAACAGCAAAATTAGCAGCAAGTTTATATGTTAAATGGAATCTAACAAATGTGGTGGTAGCATTTCTACCGTTAACCAATGTTGTTGTTGTTCTTTGAACTTGATATATAATGTGTGTATAGTAAATATCTTATTCTCATATGACTTTGTACTTGTGATAAAAGCAACATTGTTTTTTTTGTTTCTATTTATATCTAAACCTATGGTTCCAGTTATCATCAAGTTTTGGTATGTTTGTTAAAAAAAAAAGTATTTAAAAAAAATCTATTTTGTTAAAACCTTGCTGTGCTTTGGTTGAGGTGCATGAAAAAAAACAACAACACCCCATGTATAATGTATTTTCTGTTTAAAAAAAAACTTGATCATTTATACATATCTAGACATATTATTTAATAAATAAACTCATTTTCAAATGCTAATCTAGCATGATTGTTTGGTAGTTAGTCATAACTTGTTTACATACTCATATGTACAAAAGAAATTTCGTTTTTCAGCTTAATATATATTATACATGCTACAAATGTTACCGGAGAAGTATGAAATGCAAGCTTCTATCTAGCTGTTAAGTAAAATATTTAATATTCAGGTCCAGCAATGAAAAAGCAGAAAAATCATAAAAATCTTAAGTTACCGTACTGTTATAAAACTGCCCCTCATTTCATAATATTTAGAACTTCTGTACCTACTTTTGAAATAGTGCTAGTTTCGTTTTAAGTTTGTAATAAGACTAAGTTGAGGGAACTGGGCATTTGATAGTTCTAAAAGTATAGGAAAGGTTTATAAATTGGGAAGCAAGTAAACTTGTGGAATATATTTAAAAAGAACCTAAGCAGGGCTAGTTATTTGTTGACATTTTAGAAGCATTTCTTTTAATACTGCTAGCTTATCATCGAGTGAAATAGCTAGCCAATGCATAATGGCTGCCTGGTCTTGTGGTAAGTGCTCTGGACTTTCATCTTGATGGTCCTGGGTTTGAACCTTGCCCACTGCCATTCCCAGCCATTCTGCATAGGTTTGAGCTAGGGCTTATGTCTTCAGTACTGAAGGAAGGTCCAAAATTAACAAGTCGGTCAATGTTCATGTCATGTACTGTGGTTTCTTCTTCTTCTAACCAGCTTTTTGCTGTGAGCTCTTTTGCGACTGTGCTAAGGAAAAATAGTTTGCTGTTTTCTTCAGTTGTTCAGCACTGCCATACAGGGTGTTGGTTATGTTGGGCTGTAGTGGTAGTAGGGTCTACCTAAGGTGGATTAGGAAAAGGCTTTCAAAAAGGATAAATGGTTTACAGTTTCATAAGGTTGGGCGCAGATTACGTCAAAAGTAATTTTTTTTTAATATACAGCAAAGTTTACAATACAATTAATTTTAATTTGCCAGAAAAAAAAATCACAATCATATGAGTATGTAAACAAGTTATGACTAATTATGATTTATTTGTACTTCATACTAAGCCTGCAACATATTGTATCAACAAGATTTTTAGACATACATGCATATCATTAATTATGTGTGCATTCACACTGAATATTTATTAATTCAGAAATGAATGGGTTTTTTTTGGAATTAAAAAAAAACCTTTACCCTTAAAGGTTTTCCTGCAACACTAATGCTATTCATTTGTTCTCATTTTTTTTTTCAGTCTGCTTGTTGTGTTGGCACATCATGGTAGCATGTTTAATTTTCATTATTTAAATGACATAGATTTGTACATTATTTTGAAAAAGAAAATTGATCCATTGTTTGGAATTTAATTTGCTGAAGAACTTTGTATATCCTAAGATAACACTGTAGACAAATTATTGTTTTAAATAATAGTTTGCTTTTGACGTTTGTGAAACAGAATTACATAGTAATTGCTAATAAATTGCTGGCTGACAATTCATTCAAAATGTACTACTTATGCATTTGTTCGACTGTGAACCTGCCATCACACACCTGCCCTCAGGACCAACCTCAACAAGGTGAAAATGGGTAGTGTTAAACGGAATGCTTTTAATAGAGTACATTTTATGCAAAAGATTGTGTTCAGCTGTGATCTTGCTAATGAGTTTCCAATGTGTATTTATAATAATATTCCATTTTTTTTGTTTTATATTTTAGCACTTTCTCTTACTTTCAATGTGATACTTATGCAGATGGGTTTTATTTTTTAATCATCTGTAAGTCTGTTTTGTTCTTCTTTATTTTAGACCCAAATTATTTCAATTGCTTAATTTATTTTACTTAAATCTATTATTTGTTGTTTTTTTTTTTTTGTACTTATTAAGATATAAATGAAAAGAACTTCAAATAGAATCTTGTTTATTGGTTGAAGTTATTATAGAATAGCTTCATTAGAACAAACTAAATATATACGTGCACTAATTTGCATTCATGCCGCTTCCTTAGCAAACCTGAGCTGCAGAAATACATTCTCCCAATAGTGCCAACACACTGTTCACTTTCAAGAAGGGGGTGGAAAAAGTGTGCATTAATTAAGTCAAAGTTTAAATGAGACACAAATATGTGTAATGTACAACACTCATAGGAAATGCAACCTTTTTGATGTTAAAAAGATGTGTAGAATTGTGTTTGCTAAGACCTAAATGACATTTTAATATTTAACATCTTGTAGCAAACTTTTTGTTTTTTTAAACTTTAGTAATTAAACTTTAATTAGTAATTAAACTTTAGACATAATGACCAATGGGCATTCAGGAATTAAAATTTGAAAAAAAAATTCCCTTTGTTTTTTCACAATATATTGTTTTATATGATTTTTTTTTCCCTTAAGATTGGTCCAATGAGCAAGCTGCTATTGTTTGCAGCACTCTGGGATACAGTTTCTGCATTACATTCGTAGACCTTGAAATATAACATGTTGCACACTAGGGGCAGCTCTCTTGTTCTGTTTTTTTTTTTCTCTTTAATTTCCTGTTGACATCTTGACATAGTAGTCAATTAAGAATGTAGATTTTGTACAATTACAATTTCCCTAAAAACCAGTACCACCTCTTTACACATATATACATTTATTACATGTATACATATTTACAGTTGTCAGTAATTTAGACAAAAACAAATATTAAAGACTTTAGAACATTACTAATTGTTAGAATTGAGTGCTCTTTTTTTTTTATACCTGCATGTTAACTAGTTAGACTATTTTGTTTTTTAAATATGAGTACTTGTGTCTGAAATATTGAGATAATAAAATTGTATACTAGTTCTACACTTTTTTTTAAGATGTTTTTTTTTCATTGTAGTCTTTCATGTGCCATACTGTATTGTATTAACTCAGAGAACCACTTATATTATTTGCTCCCCATGAAAGACCAGGGGGCACAGTAAAAAAAAAAAGTAAAGTTCCCCTTTCAGACCTTGTGGTCTATAGGGCTAATGATGTAAAGATCATCTGATTCTGTGGCCTACTGTTAACGAGGGTGTCATGTGGCCAGCTCAACGACCAAGCGCCTTTACTTTTCCCCAACGAATGTCAGGTACCCATTAGAGCTGGGTGGACTCAAGGGTGCCCGAAAATCCAGAAATAAAAATCCCAGTCTTCACCAGGATTCGAACCCGGGACCTCCAGTACGGAAGCCAAGCGCTTTACCGCTCAGCCACCGCGCCCTCAGGGGGGGGCACAGTGGCTGGGATATATATGTGGCTTTTCAACCTGTGGTCCAGGGTTCAAATCTCAGTGAAGATTGGGATTTTAAATTTTAGGATTTGTTGGGCACCCATAAGTCCAACTCTAATAGGTATCTGACTTAAGTTGGGGGAAAAATAAAGGTGTTGGGTCGTTGTGCTGGTCACATTACACCCTGCTCATAAACTGTTGGCCAAAGAAACAGATGACCTCACCATCATCTGCCCCAGATAGCAAGGTCTGAAAAGGAAACTGTAGTTTTTTTTTACAGAAAGGCTAGCTTGTCATTCCTCTACTCTTAAATTCCTAACAGACTATAACATGTCTTAAATGAATTAGTAAATAATGTCTGACCAAATGATTTTGGTTCTGATTAGTCTATGCCTTTGGTCTAGAGCTCAGTACAAATGTTTACTTGATTTATTTATCAGACAATTTTAAATGATCGTTTTTGAGTACTAAAAACTAAACTTACATTTCATCTAGCACCACAGATATATAAATGAAACCAAAGGATATATATATATATAAACATATTTTATGATTTGTGATGGTATAAATGATAGACCTTTATAAAGGTAATTATATAATATTTTAGTGTTTATCTTATTCATTCTGGGTATTATCATATCATAAAATATCTTACACCCTTTAATCAAGTAACACACAAACACTTTTTTTTTTAAATATCTGACTCCCCCATCCTGTAAAAAGGAGAGTTATTAGACAAGGGGCCGGGTTGTTCTGATCAAGTTTATGTTAAGTAAAAAAAAAAAAGCACCGTTACTTTTCATCTCTTCCATGTCTCACTGAGTCACTCAACAACACTGGCACTAAGAAGTGACCTAGGAGTCTAGGAAAGTGTATGACTTACCTCCCCCCATGGAATGAACGACAAAGAAACACTGAAGGCAATCACAGAACTCTGCTGCTCTACGAACAGCTTCTGACAACTGTTCCTTATACTGGGAGCCATACATTTTGTGACCTGTGGCCCTAAAACATTAACAAGTTTAAAGAAAATATAAAACACAGTTAAGACCGAACTCAAGGGAATTCATACTACATTGTGTCAGCCAATACTATCAGATTAACAAGTAAAAAAGTGATATTAACAAGTAAAGAATATTAAACCACTTGATATGATAAAGAATTAGCTTTACAGCTGCACTCTGGCCTAAAGGTCTCAAATGGGTTTTTATGCTAGGACAATGTAGGCACCTTATCTTATAAAATACAGACGTTACTTCAAAAAAGAAGATAATTATGTACTACGCGTGATGCATCTAGTCATGCAAGTTAACCAATAACTTAAATGCTTCCAGATCATTGATTTTCCTGGCAACCCATTCCATGCTCTCATAGCACTAGGGAAGAAGGAGCATTTGTACAAATTTGTCCTAGCATATGGAACAAGAAAATGTGCCTTTAAATTTGTGTCTTTCTGAGTACCATATTTTATTAGGTTTTGTATTTGTATGTTATAGCTGGGTCATTTCAAATGCTTGCTTTCTTCCTTAATCTTTAGATTTGAAGATTTTGTGGAAGATATTTCCACTGACACCTTGAATAAAGTTTTGAAAAGCAAGTTAACCCACCTCCTCCCCTGTCCTATAACTTAGCAAATGTTTTGTTTTTTTTGGAAGTGTTGTCCTTAATAAATAAAAATTATTTTATTCAAAGAATTCCTTACCAGTTTGCCAACTATTGCAAGATTAACTGGAGCTCTAGATCTATTGAAGACATTTGCCATACAATCACATTACAACCATCCTTGTTAGATCCTTTGATCTACTTAGGTTAGTGTTAGGGTTAAGAGTCGTCATTTACTTACCAGTTGTTACCTGAGCCAGACACATCAGTAAGTAGTTGTCTGCAGTCAAAGACTTCGCCCAGCGGCCCTTTCATCAGCTCGCTGACCACACCTTCTTCCATGTCAACTAAGACTGCCTGTGGACCAGTAGAATATAATTACTGTTTATAATATAACTGGGGGGTGTGGTGACTGAGCGGTTAGGCACTTGGCTTCCAAACCTGGAGTTAAATCTCAGTGAAGACTGGGATTTCGAATTTCAGATTTCTAGGGTGCCATTAAAGAATGGACGGGCCTACCAATGAAAGAAGTTCTAATCAGGGCAAAGGATAGAGAGGAATGGAAAAGGATGGTCTACAAGTCTTGCTTGGTGCCCCAACGGTCCACCAGACTAAGGGATAGGTAACAGGTAAGGGTGCCCCAGTGTCCACCCAACTCTAATGGACACATGACTTTAGTTGGGGAAGTAAAGGCGGTTGGACGTTGTGCTGGGCAAATGACACCCTCTGTAATCCTTAGAAACAGATGACCTTAACATCAACTGCCTCATAGATCGCAAGGTCTGAAAGGGAAACACTACTTTCTTTTTTTTTTTTTTTTTTTATAATATAACTAGTAGACATGAAGAGAAAGAGAAAGTGTGTATGTCTTGTCTTAGAGTGTGAAGATTAATGAGGAGTGCAGTATATCATGTGGCTTGACAGCCCCAGCTGTGACCTACATATTTTGACACATCCAGTGCAGACATAATAATTGTCTGGTGGTGGTCCATTTATAGTCGCTTTTCGCCATCCTCGTTTTTCTTTATGGAGTCAAATATGTGGCCAATGACCTTTGTAAGTAATCTCCAGCTGTCTCATTCCAAAGTCGCCTGCATCCAGGTGCTGTTTCCATGTCAGTTAAAGCAAGTTGGCACCTAAGCTGGACTTTAAAGCATTTCTGTAAGTCATTCAAAAAACTGTGCAAGAATGGACTGAAGACAACATTCTCAAACTACAGGGTTGTCTAGACATCGCCATTAAGGTTCATTTTGTACACCAATGATTTTCAATCCCATAGTCCTTTTTGCTCTTTCACAAAATTCGCTGATGATGCGGCTCTTCTTGCTCTGCTCTCAGATAGTTCAGATGTAAACGAATATTTAGAGAAATAGACCACATTGAAAGGTACTGTAAAGATAATTTTTTATTATTAAATGTAAAAAAAACAACAAAGAAATGATTATCGATTTTCGTAGGGAAAAGAAGGAAAATGATATTGTAAGTGTAGCTGGAGAGACCATTGAAATAGTGCAAACTTTTAAATACCTTGGTACTATCCTAGACAATAAATTAAATTTTACAGCAAATACAGATTATATCAGCAAAAAAGGGCAGCAAAGATTACAATTACTGAGAAAACTGTCCTCTTTTAATATTAGCGAAAAGGCCTTGGCTATGTTTTATCACGCTCACATCAGCAATATTTTACATTTTAATATCACTGCCTGGTATGGCAATCTAAGCACTAAGAATAAAAATAAACTCCTTCCAGAGAATCCTAAATGCTGCTGGTAAAGTCATTGGCAAAAAACAAACCCCATTAAGGCAGCTGTTTGAGGCAAACATCCTCACAAAATCTAAGAAGATTCTAGAAATAAAAAATCACCCCTTGGGTCAGAATTTTGTTATTTTACTATCACAAAAGAGATACAAGACACTGATAGCAAAGACAAACTCTTTTGTTCCTCTGGCAATCAGATCATTAAATAGAACTAATCTAATGCAAACTTTTCATATGTAATTGTGAGTGAGTCTGGTGTGAATGTACATTTTTTAAAATAATGTTTTGTTTTGTATAATGCACAAATTGTAAAACAAATTTCCTCACGGACAATAAAGATTATTATTATTATTATCTCATGATTATAATTTGAAACATTTTACTATATGAGATTTTATTTTCTTAAAAGAACTGTAATGAAATTTAAGTAAATACCTCCTTCAGACTTTTCTATCTATAGGGCAGATGATGTAAAGATCATCTGTTTCTATGGTGACAATTATCTAAGGTACCAATTAGAGTTTGGTGGACATTTATTCAAACCAGAGACCTCTTTGTTCAGAAGTCAAATGCTTAACCTCTTGGCCAACACAATGCAAGTAATTTAATTAAAAGAAAAGTTTGACTGCAGCTTCAGATCTTATTGTATAAACTTTCTCCTAGAAAATAATTAAAAAAAAAAAACAATTACTCGAGCTTTAAGAGACTTGATTTTCCCTTTGCCTTCGCCCAGTGGAATGTTTGCTGGATCTTCATGTCTGCTGTCAACGTTGCGAAAAAAGCTTCCAATAGAATCATTATAAACACCATCCTAAAAACAAAATAGGATAATGTAATATTTAAAGACATTTATAACATTTGGTGATGTTACAAAGTGGAGTTACTGCCCTTAGGCCAGTATTTTTTTTGTTACCCTGGACATAAAGATCTATGAAGATATGTAGTTTTGTTTTGTTTTATTTCATTTAGTGTGCTTTATTTTATTGCAGGAATAATAATTTTCATCATTTATTACATTTTTTTTCTATATAATTTGCTGTGTCATCAAATTTCTCATAAAAATGTTGATTCATGAACTCTTGTTTTGCAATAGACAGAACTATGTCAAGTCAATCTAAAAAATTTTTTTTTTTAAATTAAGGTTTTATATAGTGCGACTTTCATTATTTGTGGACCAGTGGGGGGAGGGGGGTTTCAGAGAGAAGGTTTTCCATGCTGCCTATAGACCAGTGTTTCTCAAACTGTGTGCGATGACATTGATGACTTGCAACGACCAGCAATAATAGTTCAATGAAAGGGGTGTTAGCTATTCATTTATGGAATTTTCCAATATACATATATCATTATAATGACTCAAATGTAGGCCGCCTTAGTAGATGCACAGGATTTCTTAAATGGACCTCATTCACCAATTGTAAATAAACACATTTAGCCACGTCAAAATATTGATTAAAAAATGAAAGTATGTATCATGTGACAGCCACAATGGATAAAATAATTTGTATAGAAGATATAGAGAATCACATGGCAAAATGTTGTTTGTTTACGATTGGTGAATGAGGTCCATTGGTAACGATAATAATAAGCGATGTATTTCGTGTAAATTGTTTAGGTGTCTGCTAATAATAACAAATTATCAATACGCATTACTCATTGTTAATATGCAATCAAAATAATTCATTCATTTGCAACTTCATGGTTTTGTGAGTTTGAATTTTCAGCGTTGATGAAATTAAGTCTAATAAAAGAGAGACTTCTTACAAATGACGATGAAATGCGAGTTTGTTTGTCGACTTTGGAGCCTCGATTAGATTGCATTTGCTATCAAAAAACAAGCACACCCTTAACATTAAATGTAATATTTAAAAACAAGTCAAATAATTTTGTTCATTTTATTATAAAACAATTGTTGCTGTTCGTGGTGTGCCGTGAAATTTTAGTAGTTTTTTTACAGTGCCGGCAGACAAAAAAGTTTGAGAAACACTGCTATAGACACTCAGTAAACACAACTCTGCTTGAGTCTGGTGTCGAACCTCGAGCCCCCTTCATAGGTAGCCAAGCCAAGTTCAAGCGTACCTAGCCTCTCGACCACACTAAATAGGAATAAGATTAATGAAAGTAAAAACTAAATGATAGTAATAGGCCTCTTGTTTATTGAACTTTGCATGAGACTCAGTCCATTTCTTGTTTATTTAACTCTATTTTTTTTTTCATTTATACTGGGTAGAGAGGGACTTTGGATTGTTGAGTCATCTTTGTCATTGCCTTCAAATTCAATGTGGCCTGTGATGTGTTGGAGGAATGTTACCTTGCTGCTGTTGTTGAGATTTACAAGAGTTGCCCTAGTGTCGGTCAGGACAATCTGGCTGTTTGGCATGCTTCTGTGATTTATTAACATGTTAGATGCTAGCTCTAGTGCTCCTCTTTCTCCTCTGTGGCTGTTCAAGAGAGCAGTTGTAAATGACCAATCACATATGAAACCATACTAGGAGCAGCTTATTGAAATATCCACAAATGAGGAACTTAAACCAATGTGTAAACAAGGACACCACTAATTCTAGTTACAATAAGGTATTACATCCCAAGTTATATCCTGCATTATGGGTAATTGAAAAGAATTTCTTGATCTTTACTGCAATTCTTATTTGGTACAATGTGGATTCATTGCCAGAATGAACCTCATTGCGAATAAATGAAACGAATCAAAATTTGTTCTCATTGAGACAGGCATGAATACAATCATAAAATCTTATCAACCTCATCCAAGTCATCAATTTTTTTTTCAATTCTCATTAGAATCAATATTTTGAAAATTTAGTTACAGACTCTAGTGTATTCACTTGTACAAACCTTATTGACTTGTGCATACTCTCTCAGAGCCAAATCCCAAAAGCGGCAGCCAATTTGGTTTCCACATTGGCCAACTATAAAAATAAATGTGATAAGTTGCAATAAATGTAAAGTAATTGTAATTAAACAAGTAACAAGGAGAGATATCGTTGAATTTGTTGTTTAACATTCTGAAATTCTCTGCATTTATAGGGATGATTAGACAAGATTTTTTTTTTAATCACAATATTTTTCTTTGTGAGCTGGATTTTTAGGACAATACAATTAATAAGTATAGAAATGTTTGTTTGAAAAATTTTTTCATGTTTCGGATGCTCCTACAAAGTTGAAGATAATTTACTTCCTGGTCTGAACCTCCTGCAAGACAACGGGAGATAGGTGTGGGCAGGGTTTGAACCAAGGACTATCTGTAAATCCAAACAATAGTCCAGTGCGTGAACCGCACAACCAAGTTCTTCATTATACTGAATTAAACTATAGATCTACATCTATATCTAGATACTTTAACCTTTAAAAAATTATATGATGCTTATTAAGTTTAGACCAATGCAAACTTGGAACACTAACAGATTGTCTAATTTGAAGAAAATGACATTAGTTTTGCCTAGATCATTCATGGTGGCAAATATCTTATTTTATAACTAACAAATTACAATGTTACTTCAAAAGAGAATATAATTGCATCCTATACACTTCATGTGTCAATCTAGTCATGCATGATCTAGATCCACTTAGAGTCTTAGATCTATTCTTTATTGACTAAAACCAAAAGGCTGAAAATGATAATCTACTAGATCACTATGTTAGATATATATAGCCTCTAGACTCTAAGTTTTTTAGAATTCTAATTCTAAATCTATTGATCTGGATTCTTCGACTATATATAATATACAGAGTTTATTATAGAATGTAAGATTAGATTTTAGATCTCTAATCTAGTCTAGATTATCTATTAGATGACTCGACTGCAATCAGCAGCAATGTGAATGTAGTAAATAGTACTAGTATGTAGTCTAGTTGAAAGATGACTAGATCTACAATGACTATATCTATATAGTACAGATCTAGTTTCAAGATGTATCATTATTAGTATATCTAGTTACTATTCTAGTTCTATTCTAGTATATTCAAAATTTTTAAAACTACCTCTGTCAGGCTCTGCCTCTGCATATTTGAATATACAATCATTGAATATTCAATTCAAAACAAAATTCGTTAAAAAAAAAAGACAAAAAAAATGATTAGATCTATTCTAATTTGAATTTTTAAAATCTAGATCTAGTAAACTATTAGTAAAGTATTAGTAAGATTTAAGATTACCCTGCACAATGATCGACTGTGTCATTTAAAAAGGAAGAGCAACTGTAATAAAATGAAGCACATTTGTCATTTTTGACTTTCTATTAAAAAATGTTTGCTTTTTTTTTTAGGATTAGATCTAGGGTCTAGATATCTAGAATCTAAACCTGAAATGCTAGATCTACATGCATCGACATTGCTTGAAGCAACTCACGGCAACTGTAACTAGACATAAACAAAAATACTCATTATGTCCCTTTAATTGAATGTTTGAGATCTTTTAAACGTAAGAGCTCTACAAAAAAAAAAGTCACTGACCAAAATCAAATATTTAAACATGCCCTACAACTTGCTGTGGAAAAATATCTCGCTTACAGATAAAAGTCCACATCTTAATCTTCTTTCTTTTTTAAAAAAAAGTTTATATCTAGCCTACTTACTCTGTCTGTATGTCTGTCTGTCTGCTCTAAAGTTTGTAGCTTTTCCGACACCCAATCTCGGATCAAGCTGAAGTTTTACACAATTATTTCTTTTACCTAACAACACAAGAATTTAAAAAAAATTAAACAATGAGTTAATTAAATATTGGTAATAAATTACTTTGTTTGGTATCTCAAACAAGGGGATCAAATAGTACTAGAGTGAAGTGGTGGTATTAGCTGAATTACTTCCCTTTCTATTAGGCTGATGCCGTCTCAGACTTGATGAACACAAAAAATAAAATAGAAACAAAACATAACTGTAGCCTACTATCTTCCATGTGCATAGACGCTTCGCTAGTAGAGTGGTTACCGTGTTGGTTTGAGAAGCCTAAGAAGACTTTAGCTCACAAAATCGAATTCAGGTGTTTCTTTTTTTTTTTTAATTTTGTTTAATGCTATTTTATGTTAGTCTAGATCTACTACAAATTTAATTACACGACTGATCCAAACTAGTTGTTACAAGTAGGCTACACTTAATAAAAGCATATTTTTTTAAAAATGTTTTCCTTGTTAAAGTACTTCAATGGCTATTTTTAGACGGAACACAAAAATATATTTACTGTTATTGAATGGTAGAGCAAGGTCTATAATATTACCAACTATTTGATACACAACTGTAAAATTTGCAAATAATTTGTTTTACAAAATTTACTTATATAATTTTTCATTTCCTTGTTTCATATATTATATACAATTAACAGTTCACACCGACTACGCTCGTTGTTTCTAGGTTTATATTGTGTCAGGAACACACTCCCTTCTCCCCTGTATATTTTATTTCTACAAACGGGCTACATTTTAAGGATGTTTGTAGGCCTATATTGTAGGCCTATATTAAATATAGGCCTATATTGTAGGCCTATATTGTAGCCTATATACGAAATTGTGAAAAGAAAAACAATTTTTTTTTTCTGTATGAAACAACAAATAGTAAACCGGTTGTCTTTCAATCATCTTTGAATCTTTTGCCAATAAACCGATTGTCGGGGAACCGTTTCTCGGGGAACCGTTTCTCGGGAACAAATTGTTGTTGAAGCAGCGAGCAATGAAAGTAACTTAGAGGTAGGCTTACATTATTTAACTCTTTCTCTCCGAACCGACGATACCAACGTTGATTCCACCAGAATGTGGTAAATAATTACGGAGAGAAAGAGTTAAAAAAAAACAACACAACAATTCAAAAATTTTTAAATATAAAAAAACTAGTTTTAGGTAGTATTTTTAATCCAAGAAAATTAACACGAGTCTATATTTTTACAAAGTTTATTTATTTATTTATTTATTTATTTATTTGGTGATCCAAGCGTCAGAGAGCCAGTTGTCTGTCAGTCACTTGTCTGTAAACCATTTGTGGGGAGAAAGGTTGGATGAACCAACTTTCGGGTAGATCAATTGTTCGGTGAACCAATTGTCGTGTGTATCAATGGTCAGGTGAACCAATAGTCGTGTGTATCAATGGTCTGGTGAACCAATCATTGGGTGGACAAATTGTCCGTGAACCAATTGTCGGGCGGATCAATTGTCCTTGAACCAATTGTCGTGTGTATCAATGGTCTGGTAAACCAATTGTCGGGTGGATCAATTATCTGGTGAACCAATCGTTGGGTGGATAAATTGTCCGTGAACGAATTGTCGGGTGGATAATTTGTCCGTGAACGAATTGTCGGGTGGATAAATTGTCCGTGAACCAACTGACGGGAACGAAACGTTGAACCATTTGTAAATGATCCATTTATCCTTATAAATATATTTGTAGCCTATATTGACAGAATCCGAAGATTTAAAGAAGATTGCTACATTACAAGTGTGCACGTGTATCACATCTTAACTTATTCAAATTTATTATCAGCCTTAGGTCGATGTTCGGTGGTAACGACCATTGTAATAATTCTTCTGCTGTCCCTTTCGGAAGTTATTACATACATTACATTACAAATAGACATTACATTATATAAATACATCACATTCCATTACATAACTACATACATCACATTACATACTACATACGTACATACGTACATACATACATACATTCATACACAGACACATACACACATACACACACATACACACAACATACATACACACATACACACATACATA
>JADKLZ010084329.1:2878286-2894565 GCA_021533235.1 Biomphalaria straminea
GGGGGGGGGGGGAAGCCCAAAATGATGAGCCAAAAGATGGCGTAAAGGAGATGGCGCCTTGATTGGCGGTAGGGATGCCGGGGGGGGGGGAGGGGCTGGGTGTTAGGGAGGGGTGTGAAACGGCACTGTACAAGTCTTAAGTCGAGTGCGCACACCAGCTGCGCTCTTTGAGACGGTGGCATCACTGGGAGGTTACGTTAACAGAAAGTTGACCCAGCCGCCGGTCAGTGTTCTGAGTACGCCCTGCACAGAGCCTGGTCAATAGAGGATCAAATATTTAGATATTGGTGGAGGACAATCTTACTCATTATCTGTTCTTACCCGACACCCAAAAATAACTACCAATCAACTCAGGATTATCTTTAAAAAATATAAACGTTGCATTCAATGTATGCAATTAAAAGAAACGAAAAAAAAATTAATTAATTAAGTCATAAGAAACTTAGAAAGGCACTTAAAGAAAAAAACATAATTTGAATTTAAGAAATATAAAAACTCTTCCGACCTTTATTTTAAGTATGAAACGACATTGAAATAAATGTGCAACTACCCTGTTGTATGTCGATCTATACTGTATGTACATCAGTTCAACCAACCCTTCAAACTTAGATCCAGAGGCGAAGCTAGGAATTGTCCATCATTATGTGGGGCACGGGGGGAGGGGCTTGACCTCTTTTGGGGGCCCTGCATTTTTCGTAATTTTGTATTTATGTAAAAAAAAAACGTATTGCCCCCCCCTCTCAAATGGGGGTCTGGGGGTCAAATTCTGCACTCTTCTCCCCCCTAGCTACGCCACTGCTTAGATCCTGCATAATTATTAGAAGCGATTTTTCAGGCCGATTCAAGGTATTGTGTCATTTCGCTGCACGTTACCAATGTTTCGATAGCCCTCGATTGTGCTTCCACGCTTAGAGAGAGAGAGAGAGAGAGAGAGAGAGAGAGAGAGAGAGAGAGAGAGAGAGAGAGAGAGAGGATACGAGCTACAATTTTCAGGAAACATGATATGTCAATGGAGAACAGTTGTTTTTTCTTTTTTTTTTTTTGGAACCGGGGGTAGGGCTGGATCTAGTATGGGAGGTAAACATTTATTGGGGATAAGGGGGGGGGCAAAGGCCTGGGGAGACCAAGGGCGTGCGTATCTGTTGAAAAGTGGACGGTGATAAATGTACGGGATTAATACCATGAACATTTCGGGGAGATATCGTGGCGCCCTATTGGGAAAAGAACCTCAGCCACCATTGACTGAAATAAAGTGAGAACATTTTTTTTTGTTCTAGTTCTCCATCGCCTCCCCCCCCCCCCGGGCCCATCTCGCAGGGTTTGAAGTCTGCCGAGAAAAGGCGAGATCTGAATGACGTCAAATTTTTTGGGGAAAAAAGGAGGTGCTGTCCTTTGCACTCCCCCCACCCCCATCTGTCCCTTTAACCCTGAAATCAGATTGAATTGATGAAAGAGACGTTGCGGACGTCAGGCAGGTCTAGGGTGTGTGTGTGTGTGTGTGAGTGTGTGTGTGTGTGATTGGATGTGGGGTTCGGGATTTTGGGATTGAGGCAGTGCCGTAATAAAAATGTGTTTATTGGGAGTATCAACCGAAACAAATTACATCCGAGGAGAGAGAGAGAGAGAGAGAGAGAGAGAGAGAGAGAGAGCATATAGCATAGAGAGAAAATGAGCAAGGGGAGTAGCCGAAATGTGGTGGCTGGTGTGGGGGGGGGAGTAGAACTGGACCGAATTTCATTTAAAAAAATTAAAATCAAATATGTTTGTAAATATTAACATCTGCTTTGCAAACACATAAAATTATTCCATAATAGTAACAGTAGGCATAATACTGAAGTTGAAAACTGAATCAATATGTTTTTTTTAGAAATCGTATTAGATAAAACTTAGATACCTAAAGGCTGAATAGAAGAAAATGCTAAATATTATTTCTAGCATCTTGCTTAGTCAAAGGCAAGGCGGAGTTATACACTTTGCATTCGAAACAGGATATGAGGGCATAGGTAAACTAGGCAACTGCCTAGGGCCTACGATAGGTAAGGGCCTAGGGCCTTGCATAGGTCTCAAAACTCAAAACACTTTTTATTCAAGAGGAGGCATAGCGAAATTTGTCTTTTTCTAGAGTCGTGACTTTAATTCTGACAATTGGAATTTTGTTATACACACATTTATTATTTGTACCTTAAGACATCCTTAAAATGTTTATCCTGGTGATTGAATAAAAAATTATTTTTATTTAATTAAATAACTATATTTAATTAGTGTAGTTTTGTCTAATTATAACTTTAACAAAAAGAAATGTAGACTGTACAGCGATAAGTATTTGAAATTGAATTTCATTCCTTCCTTGTCAAACAAGCGAGTGTTAAATGTGCCTTTTTTTTTTTTTACGATGCTATGAAACAAATTAAGCTGAGGATCATTTGAGATGATGCCACCCTGACTAAAAGATACAAGTTTGCAAAACTTTAAAATACTTAAAGATAAATTTCAGAATACATCCACAAAATCTCTCTTTGACCTAATATTGAGAAGATGATGATTATAGTAAAACGCTGGAAACTTCACACGATATGCAAATTATTGATTTTACCTCTCGATTCTTTTATTTTGAAGTAACGTCTGTAATATATAAAATAAGATAAGATAAGTCAAGCTAAGTTAAGAAGACAAATCTGCTATGATATATACTTTGACAATTAAAAAAAAACAAGCTCACGATCTTTCTTTATATTGATAGGAAACTTACTTGACATTAACCATTCGTTACAATGAAGTTACTGCACACAATGAGCTAGCTACTCTGTCGTAACATATCGCAATGACGAGTGAAAGGACTTCACTCTTTGGGGGGGGGGGGGGAAGGGAGGCCAAATCTTCTGGACACATTCCTATTTATTAGGACTACCAAGTCCGAGTGAGGCGAAGCACGGGATGACTAGGAATAACGGCGCCCTTTCTCATCCACCCGAAAGAAAAGTAACCCCCCCCCTTTTACGCCCAGTTTTGCCATGACGGCACGGCCTCTTGGTCAGAAAACATTTATATATGTCAGTAAGGTCTGTGGTTCATTTCGGTCTAGTTGAGACGTTAGCGTCAGGGCCACCGGGAAGTCGACCAATCGGGCATCTCTTTATTCAACCAAGCCATGGCCCCATCCAGTAGCTCTTGTATGAAAAAAAAAAAGAAAATACGAATATCCCATTTGTGGAGTTCGCTCAATTAATAAGGCCGTGTGTATGAGACTAATGGTTAATCAAGAAAGATCCCAACTGAAATGTATGTGTATTTAAAGGTGCGGCTTTCGATTGGGTTCCAGAATGGGCTGTATATTTAAGCTATTAGGCTACTTGTGTAGGTACGGATGTTCTAGAAAGCCTTAAGAAGTCTTAGTTTTGTTTTAAAAATATATTGTCATCAAAAGCAAAGTATATAACCTATGTAATTAGTTGCAGATAAATGTACATTGGACACCTAGTTAAAATTCACGAGAACAAGAAAGACATTGGAACAATGAGTGAATGGATAGTCATAACCGATTTACATATTTAAGACGTTTAAGCCTATGTTCTGAAATTACTATAGATTTTAAGTTCAATCATGGACCTATATTAGTAATCCTATATATAGATCTATAATCTGCAGACGACGAAAAGAAAATCTAAACCGACCACCTGCGGACAATGGTTTTGCTTGCCCTGGAGGTGGCAAAATATGTAGGTCACAGCTGGGACTGCACAGCCACGGGAAACACTGTATTCCTCACTAATCTTCGACAAGCCTATTATTATATATTTAATATCAGGTGGTTGAGCTCCGTTAAATAATTTCATAAGGAAGGTTATATACTCGAAGTCATTTTGGGAATATGTTTTGTAAATACGTAAATGAACGATCGGATAAAGACCACCAATTTGAAAAGTTGCTTTAGCTTTCTGTTAGTTTCAAATGTAATTGTATATGGCGATTAAATATAAAGTCTCTAAGTGACGCGAATCCATCTTTTGCGTAAAACTATTGTAGGCCTACTATTATTGGCTTGGAAGAAAGCCGCGGATACACATTTGAGACAAAAAGAATGTCTGCTGCCGTGGACAGACGCGGACGCGAAAAGAAAATCTTAATCGACCACCGGCGGACAATGGTTATGCTTTTACTGGAGTGGCAAAATGTGTAGGTCATAGCTGGGGCTGCGTATTGACGGGAAATACTACATTCCTCATTAATCTTCGGACTCGAAGACAAGCCTTATATATTTTCATTATTTTGCTGGTGAATTATTACCATGTGTTCATGATTCGGTGTCTGCTGCCCTGTACCAAAACAAAGGAAATTGTCATAACACAGCTTCTCTACGTCTTACTTGCTCACACTGAACATGATATCTAGCTAGCGGTCAACGAGTTTGCGTACGCTGCAGCCTCTTTTGATTTAACTATAAACCTCGGTAAAAAGCTTGGGGTTAGGGCGTGGTGACGAAAGGCCAAGGAGAGATCTGAATGGACCACTGGGATGGATGGATGGCAAAAGCCGGTATGAACTTCTTATAGTCCGACAGTCAGGCTGGGCAGGGCATGGGGGACGAACATATTGTTCGGCGTAACAGAGGTGCCCCACGGAAACGTTTCTTTAGAAAACTAATGCAATGATTTAAGTATATTAAGAAAAAATGAGCCATTTTACTTTGTTACAAAGTGACTGTGTTTCCTTATAACATAGAGATTTGCATAACAAAATAATTACCACAAGGTCTGAAAGGGGAACTTTACAAGCCAACACAGTGCCTTGCTTTAAAAATAAGGTAACTTTAAAGTTATTTCTTTTTATTTGATACACAAGTACTTGTTTATTCTGGATTGCAGGCCTACTTGTTAATCCTCGATCGTTGGTTTGTAGCCTCGAACATCTAGTACAGCTAAACTGATGCAGGTGTATTACATTCATAATAATAGAGTTTAAATAGTTTGAAACGGCTTCTTTTAAAAATTCGAATAAAACGTTTATTTGTAAATATACACCGATTCATCCTGAATTGAGATATAGATCTATCATCTAGTACAGGGGGTTCTCAACCTGTGGATCGCGATACCATTGGGTATTTATCGTATTTGTCTGGAGGCAGCAGAGGTTTGATTTCTGAGTTTTCCTTCTCCCTCGGGCAGGAGCAACTCGCTAGCCTTAGGTAGCAACCTAAACGTTATCACCGACAGCACCTCGGGGTGGGATGGGGCTGGGGGTGCGAGACAGCGGGTAGATTGTTCATGAGGTCATAAGATGAAAATCTGCAAATTCTCTAACTCATTTGACAATAACTGTTTCAGAAGAGGAAAAAAAATAGATTCTAGAACAAACATTTTAGATGTCAGGTGTACTAGTCTAGGGTATGCCGGATCCTCACCTGACCGCTACTAACTTCCTGCCGGGGTTACTATATAGCCGCGGCTCATCTGCCTTGGCACCCCTAGCAGCATACAATTATTAAGTTAGTTAACTAACAACAACAACTACTACAACTAAGAATTGATATCAGTGGATAACACTGTTATTCAAATCAAACAATATTTAATGAAGTGATAACATGATGAGGCATAATAAATGAATACATAAATATGCATCAATATAATATCGACCATTCACAATATAGCGTAAATATGTTTTACACAATAGCGCACCTTTACATTACTGCCAAGGTCTACCAGGGCTAACAACGCCCACACTCAACATCATAGGTGATAGTCAAATAGCCAACACAATCAAGGTCAAGGACCAACACAACACTTCAAGCTTGACTCCACAAGAGCCCAAGCCTAAGTGCCCAAAACTGGGGAAAACAAACACTAACTCCAAAACGCCATCACAACAAAGCCAAAGCAAACATCGACCCACTCACACAGAGGCACCCAAGAAAATGACAACAAATCGCACCACCTTATGGTGGAACTTATGGTGCAAAGAAAAGAATAGCAATCCCAATGCGCACAAACAAGGACATTAGACACATGCAGATCAGGGGCGTAGCTAGAAATTGTCCATTGTTTGGGGGCCCATGGGAGATTGACCTCTTTGGGGACCCATGCATTTTGCTTAATACTTAATTTTTAATGTAAAAAACACTCATCGCGGGGGGATTTTCAAATTCTCCCCACCTTAGCTACGCCACTGATGCAGATTTAGGTATTGTAAAAGAGTAAAGACTGAATTATTTATTTTAAAATAAAATGCTGCACATATTTGAATGACACTACTGACACACAAGTCCTGGGTTCCATCCCCACACTAAACAATTTTTGACAAGGAAAAATTAAATATAGATGTGGAATGTTTTCTTGGAGGTTCAGCGAGTGCCGATTTAAATTATTCCGACATCGAATTCCAGCGGTGGTTGATTTTGATACCAATACGATGCCAATGCCCACACATTCTCATCGTATGACCTCGAAACCATCCAACCGAAGTTTTTTTTTCTTCTTTTTTTTTCTTTTTTTTTCTTTTTTTCTCGTTACTTTTTTTTTCTTTTTCTTTTCTTTTTTTTTTACTTTTCTTTTTTCTTTACATTTTTTTCTTTACTTTTTTTTTTTACGATGGTTGATTTTGAAACTAATTTGATGCCAATGCCCACACATTCTCGTCGTATGACCTCAAAACCATCCATTCGAAGTTTGTTTGGTATGTATAGACACGGAAAAGACACTCGCTAAGGCCGACTCTGGATTTTATATTTTTAGACCTTAAACAAATAGACATCAACATTATGTGTTTCTTTAACGCTCATACCGAGGATGGACGAACAAAGATAGACTTGAAAAATAATTAGCACTGCCTAGAATTAATCTTCTTTTAAGAAGCACACTCATTCTCATCGTGTGACCTCAAAACCATAAATTACATGATGGCTAAAGTTATTCTCACTACTTAAAAAAAATACTTGTGTAAAAAGTTAATACCAGAGATGACGATAAAGTAAAGAATCACAATAGTCAATAATTGTATCAATTATTAAATCCGATTCCGGACACAAATTAGTATTTGAAATTGATATTTTTGTAACCCTGCCCTGCACCAGTGCTTGTGGTGCGCCCGAGCGCACTAGTGAATGAAAGACAGGAAGAAGGACTGTGTTGGATCCAGCTAAAGTTATGAGAGTTTAAACAGTCTGTGGCTAGGTTCTGTCCTGTGTTACACTGTGGAACTGTTTTGGGGGACCTGGAATGACACTGGGAAGTGTTTCAGTGGACTCAATAATGTTCTGGTAGAAAGTAGGACTCTAAGAACTTAAGACATTAGTTCCTGTGACTTGTTAGCGGAAGTCCAACTATTTGTTGTTAGAATCTAATAAATACATTCTTTATTATTGCCTCCTGTCTGTTCGTTGAGTTGCCTACCTTAGAAGTCATAACAATATATTGATATAGACCTAGGTGTTAACCACCAACATTGAAAATAATTAAAAAGAAGTAAGTGGAAGTTTATTAATAGATGAAGTTAGTCTACGTATCATACGACAGTAAGGTTTGTAATATGTAAAATATAATAGTAATAATAATAATATTAAAAAGTCTTCTCTTTATCCAATGTGATTCCAGAACTAGAATATAGTTATTCCTGAGACATTAATACTTGGCTACGATGGACATTCTCTGTCTGCCTCTGTCTCTCCTGTACGGATCCTGGAGCCCAAAGTCACAGTCTACGCAGTAGCCTACTAGTATGATAGGCCTACACATATTTACTTGTTAAGCAGGCTGTGTTGCGCCCTAAAGATCTACCCTAACTCTAACCATGGCCGTCACCTAAATTAAAAATTTAACCTACACTAATATTCCAATATTTTTAACTACATGCTTAGCCTACATATTACTTCCTTATGTGTCTTAAAACGAATAGATAATAATTAATATCGTTTTATTTTAAGAATATGTGCTTTTAATAGTCTCTAATTCAGTCACAAAAAGCACTGGTCCTTGATTTCCAGCATCAATTAGATCTAACAAGCCGTGTTTATGCCGTCTTCCATTTAGTTCGAGCCTTTCTTTCTTTATGGTCCCTCAAGCTATGTGTTATTCATACACTAATTGTGTGCCATCACCCAGGCTCATTTCAAATTTGCTAACTTGTCATGCTCCAATCAAAGTTATACCAAACATCATGCGGTGCCCCAACAGTCCAGCAGACCAAGGGATAGGTGAAAGTGAATGTTAAGTTGGATGTGAGCCTGGTATAACTGATGCCATAGAATGGTTACCTAATTGGTCTAATTGTTTTGTAAAGAGTCAATCTCTTATTCAAAGCCTCAGAATATAGATTTCTCTGTAAAATAAAATTCCCATTGTTAAGTGTTCCAATGTTATGGTATATTGCCGCAGTTCACGCGATGATATGAAAAACAACTTATTATTTGTTGTTTTAAATTATGTTCTACTTATATGTACACTAAATAGATTTTTTCTCTTTTAAAAAAGTAAACTTTTTTTTTTTTTGTAAATGTAGTAGTTAGTATGGCAGAACTTACTAACATAGCAATATAATTATAATTTGTTTTACACAATATCTCAAACATTTACATAAATGTGTTAACAGTATGGTAAATAGTCATTTCCTTGACTAATTATCCTTCCATGTCTACCACTATTAATAGTGAAAAGCTTAAAAGCGGTTTAATTTTCTGACAAAAAAATGCTTGCGTACTTGATTTTAAAAATGAAAATGTTCGCTTTCAGAAAAGAAAAAAAGTAGCCATTGTATCAGAAATTTGAATGATCTAAAATATTATGATGTTGGATTATCACTATCTTTTCTAGTTTACGAGAGTTAAATGTGACTGACGGATGGACGGATAGACGGACGGACAGAGAGGCCGAAAGGCTAAAGTTGCCAATTTATCGTGCTTTAATAAACATGATGTCTTCTAAGTTTGAGTATATTCGTCATTCTACAATCATTCTACATGTTGTGGTAACAGTGGCGTAGCTAGAGTATATGATGTCTGGTGAGGTACCTCATCTTGATGCCCCCCCCCAAAAAAAAATAAATAAAAAATAACTAAATAATAACAGTGCAAAACCTTACTTTTTTGTTCAAAATAATATGTATTCATTCATCAAATAGTGACTGAATCATCTAGCTGATATTTTGGTATAAAATTCAAGAGCTCAACAGGTCCTTGTTTTTGGAAGTTTGGAGGCTTCTGATGAAACTGTGACAAACCGTTGAAGCCTCTTTCGCTCCATCAGAATTTCGTTTTTATCAATGTCGCTAGGAGTACTATCGAGATTGATTTCGACCTGAGGATTTAATAGCTGGGAAGGCGACAAAATTCATATCTATCTGCTACATCATGAAAATGCTCGAATCCGGGTGATTATTTCTTGAACAATCCTGTCCAAGGTAGAATAAATTTCCCTTCGTAGCTCTTCTTTGTGTGTAAGTACAGAGTCGTCACTTTTCTCACCATCTTTTTTCTTATGGCCAATACGTTTTTGAGGTTCTGTACTGATTCTCAGATCTGAGCACACGCTTTCGGCAAAGGTAATGCTGGCTTCAGCGATGCCCTCTCGATTACTACTTAAAAATGTCTCTAATGTTTTTAGTTTGAGTGAGCAATCTCGAATAGACAATCCTTGTTTTTCAAAGGTAGACTTGCGCATCACTAATTTCGGTTAATACAGGAGCCCAAAATGCAAGATAGGTGAGAAAATTAAAAGTCTGATAGTAAATAATAATCCACCTGCTTCAGATCTAGTCGATGAATTTTGATCTCTGCTAGTTAATATCTCCAGAGTTTCTATAACTTTAGAAATTTATCCCTAACCATCTTGAAGGCTTCTCCTCTGGCGCTCCAGCTGGTCTCAAGTCTCAACTAAACGTTTAAGGCTAGTTTGATAAGGACATCCAGCGGTATGTTGAAGTTGAGAAAAAGGCGTGTAAACGGTCCAGTGTACCAAAAAATGTTACCGAATTGACTTCAGCTTCAGCAGCTCGAATTCTTGCTAAATTAAGAGAATGGTTTGAGCAGCCAATGAATAGTACTTTGGGATTGACTTCTAGAATACGTTTTTGGACACCGTAGTTTTGACTTTTCATGACCGCAGCATTCTCATAGCCTTGACCCCTGCAGTCCATTATGTCTAAGCCATCCGAACGCAGTTTCTCTAGAATCATATCGATTCCAGCAGCATGATTGTCCTTTGTGTCGATATATTTGTAAACTCTATATCTAGATTAAATCAGTGGACTAAACAATGAAGTAAAAAAAAAAGGTTGGCCTATCTTCTTCTTCTTCTTTATATTACAGAGCATTGATCAGTGTAGTAACAACATGTACAGTGTGTCCGAAATAAATCTAGTAAATTAGATTCAAACTGTTCTATAGCTTAAATTGTATTGAAGAAATAGTCAAGGAGATGAAACAAAATATCGACATGACTAGTTTATAAATCGTTAGTTCATGTTTAAAAATATTTAAAATACAGTAGTTTATGTTTGTTCGTGCCCATACACTTAGTCGTTTTTACTGAAAAGCTCAGAAAAATAGGAAATTAATACACACTGGGGAATTTTGGTGCCCCTCTCCACTTGGTGCCCTGTGCGGCCCGCACCACCCGCACATTGGTAGCTACGCCACTGTGTGGTAATATTACTCAGTAGATCTAGATGTGGACATACGCAACAACAAATTTGGCACGAGGAAGGATATTTCATTATTAGCCTATACAAAGAATATTCTAATAATACCAGAAGAGGTATTAAAATAACGCAAGAACCAAACTCATGAAAATAAAGTCATACAACTATGATTCAAATTTTATTCGCGAATGTTTAGATCTATTTGTTAGACTGCAAGTGCTATAAGACCATTAATACTTCTTTTGGAAATGTCGAAACGTTATTTGTAGTCTGTTGATCATGAATCATCTATTAAAAACATTATCGCAATCGGCGCTATTTAATTTTAACTTATTTGTTGATTTAGTTCTAGGCACAGGACGGTTTATTTCGCTTTATTCGGTCTTCAATTTTTGTTGGGTCACCCTATTCACTTCGCCTAGGACCTCCATATTCGCTTTGCCTTAGACCTACAATAACCTGAGGCCGGCCCTGGTGTGCGTATGTGTTTGTTGTCCTTGTGTGTTGTCAACAACTTGTCTCAGAGAGTCATGGTCCAGTGAGGTTCTGCAGCAGATCCAGCGTAGTTCAGATCGAACTAGCTCTTCAGGCTGGGGGAGGGGTGAGCTTTTGCGTGATAACCTTTGACCCGAAACGATTAAGAGAGTTGGAAGAAGGGAGCGGCGGAGGAGATAAGGGGGGATGAGAATGAAGAGAAAGAGGGGGGGTAGAATAGCATGAATGAGCGTGAGTGCCCCAAACTAGGGCATGCGAGTTTTTTTTTTTTGTCCGGACCACTGCTCTAGTGTGACGTCCCTGGACGTCGATACCTTCACGGTCCAATAGCTAGTTTGACCTGTCAAAGATTAGACGATATCCCGGCATGCGCGATGCACTGGAATGCGCCCGAATAGAAGGAGGCAGAAGTAGGGAAAAAAATAGAAGTGCAGGTTCTGAGAGCACCCCCCCACACCCTCATACCTGCAGATAGAAAACAATAGTGAGAACTGTTTTGACAAAAAATCAATCAATTCATCGGCATATCAATTAATCAATCACACACGCGGTCTTACAATTACTAAATCAATCACACGACCGCGAAACCAATCTTCTAATTAAAAGTTTTAGAATAACGGAAATTTATATTATTATATTTAACAAACAAAAAGGACCGATTTACCTATCAGTCAAACGGTTCCACGACTATTCGTTCACTGACATTTCATTCACCGACAAACCGTTCATGACATTTCGTTCACGCGACAATTCGTACTCGCGACTATTCGTTCACCCGACATATCGCTAACCGACAACTCGCTCACAGACAACTTATTCACCAGCAACTTGTTCACCGACAGTTGGTTCACGACAAATCGTTCACACGACTAATTGTTCACACGACAATTCGTTCACCGACAAATTGTTCACAGACAAATCGTTCAATGTATACAAACATATTGTTTGTATGCAGGGGCGGACTGGCTATATGGGCATTCGGGCAAATGCCCGGTGGGCCGGTATCCCAATGGGCCGGTAGGGCCACCGAAAGACCGCATGAATGCCAGTAAGTTGTTTCAAGATTTATTTTATTCTCTTTAAAAGCAACACTTTGAGCGTTATAATTAAATAAAAACACATTGTACACTTTTTAAGTCTAATACTAAATCTAAAGCATTGTCTTAAATATTCTTCATCCGTCTATAGTGCTTCGTTTTTTATAGAGATCGACAGTGTGAATATTGTCGGATGAATCCATAAAGGGAGTAACAACAACGGTCCAAGTCCTATAAATGACATGTCCAGTCACATACTAGCCGCATACAAATTCTTATTGGTTTGATGGAGTTGTCACATGATCACGAATCGGCCCCGCTACGAAGTCCTTTACAAATCACAATTATCTTAAACAGTATAGGAATGTGCGGATTGGAATTGCAAAAAAGAAAAAAAAAAGGAGCAGAAAACAGTAGGATATAAACTTATTAGGCAACAATTGCTGGAATCCTGTGCCAAAAGTAGCCTAAAATTATGAATTTTTTCTCGCAAGCACTAGAGACGTTATCATGTCAGCAGTTACGAATGAGCAGGCCCAACGTCATACAACAACACTAAAGACAAGACGACAAAGTTATTGACTTCAGTCGAAATATAAAGATGCTTTGCTTAAATATGAGATAATCTTGATAGAATTTTTTTCTGAACGTTAAGATATTAAAAACAAGTGGACATGTTCTGTTGCGAAATTAAAAATCATAGTCTTCACCGAGATTCGAACCCAGGACCCCTGGTTTGGAAGCGCATAACCTCTCAGCCACCGCGCCCCATTGCCGTGTGGGATGGACAGTTAAATAATGGAGGATGAAGGTTTATATTTGTAAATTGAAGTCAATATGCCTGAGAAAATGGAGAGGAGTGAAAGTGACTCATAAACAATATGTTCGTTAATGAAGGAGCTTCAGTTGTCTTGAATACGAATGAGAATTTGTCACAATAAGAGATTCCCCATTCCAAGTGCTATACTTTATTCCTTTAGTAATAGCGCTTATCAGATAGTTTCAAAATCATCTAATAAACTATTTATTTACTAACAACTTTCGATATGTTATTAAAATTTACACAATGCTTTTGAGGACAGGTATGATTGAACGCTCATCATGTGGCATACAATTTGTGGGCCGGATTGTTTAGAAATGTCCGGGCCGATTTTGACACCCAGTCCGCCGCTGTTTGTATGATATATTTTAGTCGCTGCCCTTTCATCCAATGACATTATTGATACTAAGAGGATATATGAAATTCTAAAATGCTAACAACACAAAACATCAAAAAGAAGAATCAGAGTAGAAGAAACGAACAAAACCTACAATTTAACTGCCCTGGGCCTGTCCACCAGCTGATGAAGTGTATACCAATGGCTTACCAGGCGTTGTAAGGGATTTGGGGGCTGCTTTGCCTCTTTAGGGGCCTCTCTATTTTTACATTCGACTTTATGACATTAGATAGTATACTTAATAAATATATATATCTAATGTGTGGAATATATGTAATACGGTCACTTATTTACATAATATTATGAATAGCTAATTGATTTGGCATAGACTTAATAGTTAATGTTAAAGAAGTTTTAGACACTCCTTTAGTTGACCCCCCTCTAGTGGGGGCTCAGTGGGGGGGGTCAAATTCAGACCACTATCCTCAACCTAGCTACTTACTACTGTATGGGCCTACCCACAAAAGAACCATAAACTTTTTTTTTTTTCTTCTTTGTTTATTTCAGAGCCGATGCTAGTGCATATCTTCATGTCAAAAGAAAAAAATAAATTAAACTTATCTTCATGAAAATCGAAAAAAAAATATTTTAGTGTCAATAGAAAAAAAAGAGATTGAGATAATTCTCATATATTTATTGAGATTGTGAACATCTTCTACAAAGCGACACAAATATTTTTTGGGTTATCGTTTAAAAAAAAAAAAAACTACTTGAGTTGTAGGCCCTGTATCTTTGTCCTGTAACATTTCTCTAGCCCGTCTTTTCAATTAGACACATTTTGATGTCAGAAAGCTTTTTTTTTCCCCCATTTGAAACGTCGAATAAGGGCGGGAACTTCTGAGAGCTTAAAAGGGAGCAAAGAGAAGAGAGATATTTTTTTCTTGGGGATAACAATTGAGATTGGTGATTGTACAATTGATTTTCTTTTCATACGCTGGGTCTAAGGAATGTTTTGTTTTTTTTTTTACTTTATTACGATTTCATTAAATAAAAAATCTTATCATTGCTTAAATCTTTTTTTTTCTTATGGTATAAATCACAGACGTACTTTTATAGAAGATAGTTGTCATTACGAGTATGTAATTCGGTGTTAATCTACTTATCAGGTGTAATTACGACCCATGAGTATATATCTAAACATTAATGTAGTCATGTATGTTCAGTAGCGGCCTTAAGGGGGTGGCAAGTGGGGCAACCGCCCCCGCACCCCGCGATCGGATATTTTATTGTCACAATCCTGATCCCTACACATTTTCCTAAAAAATCCAATTTGACGTCGATGTTTATATACAACATAAACTCTTTGGATTGATTGCTTCGCCTAAGTGTTTTATAGGTTACTGTGCTTAGACATCGTGCGGCCATGGGCGTATTTTTTTTTAACTTCGAAGAAAAATCTTTTATGTAGAATGTAGAACAATTAGGTCACACCCTGCGCAAGCCGGCATCCAACATAACAAGGCAAGCCTTAACCTGGAACCCCCAAGGAAAGAGGAATAGAGGACGGCCCAGGAACACATGTCGCCGCAATCTGGAAACAGAAGTCAAGCAGATGGGCAAGACATGGGGACAGTTGGAGAGACTCGCCCAGAACCGAGAGGCCTGGAGAAAGCTGGTTGGTGGCCTATGCCCCAGTAGGGACCACAGGCTGAGATGAGAGATGAGATGTAGAACAATTACAACACAGTATATAATGCTCTTCAGCGGTCAATAGTGGGACAACAGTACTTTCGTAAAGTTCTATGTTTTGTAACAGCGTTAGAGACGGATTAGCCCACTAGCGTGATGTGGTACGGAATATATAGTCTTCCTTTACGGCTAAGGGCCCCGCACAAGACACTCGCCCAGGGCCCCGCGCACTGATAAGGCCGCCCCTGTGTATGTTATGTTAAACTTAGAACATTATACTAGATAACAGCAAGTAAAGCCAACGCTATAACGCCAGATTCATGAGTGAATTTATTTACACACTGACACAGAACATCACAACACTCCCTTAGTCAAGGGGAATCATTTAAGCTACACATATAAACAATGTCAAAATGTTAATTATGTTTATGAAGTCTTTGGTTTTCACATCTGATTCATACCAGAAAATTACGCCATGCTTTTGATTAATACTAAGACTAGTTTATTGATCATATGATATTTTTTTTGATGTAAAGATTTCATTCAATTATATGACACCATGAAAGAGTAAGCTAAAATATGTCTAATCTTTTCATTGCTAACGGAAAGTAGACCATCTCCAAGCAAAGAGGCCCAAATTTGAAAAAAAAGTTTCCATTTCAGACCTTGCAATCTATTGGTCATCTGCTTCTGTGGCCTATGGTTAGCGAGGGTCTCATGTGACCAGCACAACGACCAATGCTTGAAGTTTTAATTAACTTCGATATCGTCTTTAACTAAGATTAAATATCATTTTAGTTTTTATTTTCTTGTTTGGTTTCTTGTTTGGTTTGTAAAACAAAATCCTTATCAGAAACAACCATGTTAAGTGTCCCATTTGTTTTGTAAGAAAACTTTACTTATCAAAGATAACCTCGTTTTTAAAAAAAAAAGATTGTGACATTTCTGGCATCAAATTATGAACAACAAATATCTCGTCAATGAAAATGCCGCATGTATAATTTTATATTCAGATGTAAGCAAGTTTCTTGTCGAATCTCTGATGCTAAGAACATTTGTTTCTACGACCATATCAGTAACAATTGGGTCATGAGGCAAGCACGATGACCAACATCTTTTACTCTTTGCAACGAACGTTAGGTATCCATTAGCGTAAGGTGGACTCGGAGACGGAGATTTCCTAATCTCAACGTCGAGACAATTCGTTTCAGAAGCCAACTCTTTTGCCACAGACTGCAGAGCTAGAGTGGAGGATCATAGCATGTGAGTCTTGAAAGC
>JADKLZ010084329.1:2957857-2971591 GCA_021533235.1 Biomphalaria straminea
GGGATAGGTAAAGGTAACAGGGTAATCTAGTTAATCTCTTTGTTGCTTCATACTTTTTTTTGTTTCTCCACAATGTTTTAGAGCTATCTTGTCTTGTCATCTCCCTCTCTCTTACCCCTCCCTCCCCTCATGAATTTTTTTTTGTCTTCCCCCCCCCCCCCTTTTTTTTTTTACTAATGTGAAACACGCAAGTGTTTAAACATCTTAAAACTTTCTCTTCTGTGACCTTTGTTTGAATTATACTTCTATCCCTTTTTTTTTTTTTCTCTTTTGTTTGTTTTGTTGTTTTTTTTTTTCTTTTATAACTAATAACTTTTACTTGTTTCTCTTTCAGTTTAAAAAAAAAATAAAAATTTATGACGTTTTTTTTTTCTACTCTTTTGCCTACGGTCGTTTGAATAAATCGCTTCCGGTTTTCTGATAAAACAGTCATTGTTCTATATTTAGAACTTCTCTTGCCAAAGTTCATCTTGAAGGGAGAGAATCCTCTTGTGAAATTATGGTAATTTTAATCTAATTTCATACGACTGCGTTCCCTTTACCAAACTGCGTTTAATCATAGAAGTGCGTATTTTTTAAAAATTATTACAAAGCTTATGTCAACTTACTCTGTCTGTCTGTCTACATGTCTGTCTGTCTGTAAAAAGTTTGAAAATGTTTTTTTGTCCCCATTTCTCATTCTCGAATCAAGTTAAAACTTTGCACAATTAATCATTGAACCTGACAAGACATGAATTGTTTTATGCAATTCATCACCCACACACACAAATTAGTTAATAATTATTGGCGATTAATTAATATATTTTTTATATCGAAATAGGAGAATAAATACTACTTAATGAGAGATGTGGACGTCTGTATATATTTTTTTATTCCCCCCCCCCCCAATATTAAGCTTTTCACTCAGATTTTTCATTCGCGGTCAAGTTCAAATTTCGCATAATTATTCATAGTTGATGATAATACACGAGGGGCTTGCTAAAGATCCATTTTTCATAGCCCTACTCCCCCTCCCCTTTCTTTAAAAACCAACAGGTAGAGACAGCGTATCATGATTCGAGCTCTGGACCATCGAAAGGACAGCGCAAATCACAAAACTAGGTCAATAACACGTTGGGAAGATGGGGGCGGCATGTCTTCTGGTGCCAAAGAAAACAAACGTTTCTTAAATCTGCATGTTTGGTTGTGATGCGTTCAACGAACGCCTGAATGTAAACATTTCTTTTCAAGAGATGATTGACCAACAAAAATAAATAAATATAAATAAAAGACGAGTCAGTAGTTTGCTCCCTTGAAAGTTTCAAAGAGAAGCAAAAAAATTGTGGGGGGAGGGGGGATGAGCTTCAAAACGATGTGAGTTTGTCTTGATGAAAACAAAATGTGGGATATGGGGGGGGGGGGAGGATTCATGAACGAATCATGAGTGCTGTTTGACAATCTTGTAGAGCAATATGAAGGTGTTTGGAAGTCAGGGCCAGATACAGGTGTTTGGAAGTCAGGGCCAGATACAGGTGTTTGAAAGTCAGGGCCAGATACAGGTGTTTGGAAGTCAGGGCCAGATACAGGTGTTTGGAAGTCGGGGCCAGATACAGGAGTTTGAGAGTCACAGCTAGTTGCAGGTGTTTGGGAGTCAGGGCCAGATACAGGTGTTTGGAAGTGAGGGCCAGATACAGGTGTTTGGAAGTCAGGGCCAGATACAGGTGTTTGGGAGTCAGGGCCAGATACAGAAGTTTGAGAGTCACAGCTAGTTGCAGGTGTTTGGGAGTCAAAGTCAAATACAGGTGTTTGGGAGTCAGGGCCAGGTACAGGTGTTTGAGCGGAATGATCAGGTACAGGCGTTTGGGAGTCACAGCCAGATATAGGTGTTTGGGAGTCAAAGCCAGATACAGATGTTTGGGAGACTGAATCAGATACAGATGTTCGAGAGTCAGAATCAGACACATGTGTTTTGGAGGCGGAACCACATACAGGTGCTTAGGGTGTAGAGCCAGTTACAGGTGTTTGAGAGGTCTCGTGATAGGATTCAGAAACATTATTAGTTGATGGTGCATGCGGCTTCCATTCAAGATACATACACATGTACACAAAACATTTATATTCCAAACCCAACACACACGCACACCTACGCTATTATCCAACTACAAGACGTATTTAACCATGAGCATAAGAGGCTCAAATCTTTCTGGAACTATTGAGTGCAACATCAACAAATAACTCAAACCCGACTTGTAAAACAGTCAGAACAACTCCTATCGATCTAGCTAATACTTCTTAAAGGCATCGAAACGGGCTCCATCCAAAGTGTCATCTAAACGAGCAAACTCAAAGCATGCAAACTTAAGTATATTAACTTTAGATCAAAAAGATTTCTTCATCCAACAATGGTTTCCTTCCGCGTACGCCAGATATCAATACCTTTCTAAATCCTAAAATTTCCTGATTTAAACATACCTCTGATACTTTGTTTCTTTTAGCCCAAATCTATATATATTTTTTTTTTTTTATAATTAGAAAAACTTGCACTGAACATCCAAGCTGATTTTGTGGTAGGATTTTTAGGAGGGTGAAGAAGGAGGGGCCGGGGGCGGATACGCCGATACTTCAATTTCGTATTGATCCAGAAGGGAATCGCCCAAGGTGAGGATTTAATGTCCTCGTCTTACCCTTGTAACAACCCGCACTAGGAGAAAGCTACATATTCCGAGCCAGACATTACTTTCAAAGAGGATTGGCAAAAGAAAAAGGGTTAAAAAAGAGAGGGGGGATTCCTCGTAAGTATTACATTGAGGGGGGGGGTAAGCTTAAACACGGCGGTGTTGGAGGTAAATGAAATAATGTCATTTAACTTACAGGCGCGAATCAGAAGAAGAAACCGTTTCGATTTGTCTCATACTGTGGGAGAAAAGCAAATTGAAGAGCTCCAGGAACTTGGCTTTGTTTTCTAAATGAAAACAAAAAAAGTTTAAAAAAAACTCAAAACTAGTCCTGGTTTAAAGATTCTCAAAATTTATCACGTGAAAGAAATTGCTCTTATGCTAAATAACACAAACCACATAGCTTTCATACAAAAGTGAGGCACTAGTTCGAATCCCTACTGTAGCAAAGTTATTCTTACTGTGCACCTAAAGGTAGCACGAAAACCGTCTTCTAGATCCCCCGAGCTCCCAAATAAGAGATTGATGAATGCGCACAGAATCTGAGTACTCTATAGCATGTAAGATGTACTATTCAAAAGTAAATACAATATATATATATATATATATATATATATATATATATATATAAATATATATTTCATATATATATATATGTAATATATATATATATATATATGAAGATGGTGTATAGGACAGTTTTTTCTGTGGCGCACGGTTAACTAAAATGTCATGTGACTAGCACAGCGACCAACCGCCTTTACTTATTCCAAACTAAAGCCAAGTACCTAGTAAAGCTGGTTAGACCCAGAGGCGTCCTCAATACCCCAAAATTAAAAATTCAAGTCTTCACCAGGGTTTGAACCCGGGCACCCTCGGTTCAAAATCCAAGCCTTTGACCACTCAGCCACCGAATCTCCTATTGTCTACTACCAAAAGCTAGTAAATATGCTGAGATTGATACGTGTGATATATGGCACATCCATTCTTTTCTAAAGAGTCTTACAGCTAACGAAACAACTCGGTAACCGCTGTGTGCCAGCGAAAATTGGAGGTGCCTCATGCGTACAGTTTTTAATTATTGCACCTGCTGGTAGCGAGGATTCTGGAGGTGGTGAGCAGAGTCTTTTCGTTCTCTGAAGTTATCACACGTAGAGAGGTGGATAATTGGAGAATAGATCACACGGCTGCCGAAATCAATAGCCGGAGCTTATCGATCTTTGCGAGGCGAGATGAGAAAGAAACGAATGTTGATAGCGCTGAGGACTCCATTACAGTAGACATGTGGACAGTGTACGACAAATAGAGGCTATATGTGATTACAATGCTTAAATTTACGCACTCCGTCTGTCTGTCTGTCTGGGTAGAATCTTGCACACGTTATTTCTTGCACTTCCTATTCTCGGATCTAGTTGAAACTTTGCACAATTAGTCATTGTCAATGACAACACATAAAATAATAAAATAACATTAACAAATTAGTAAATCAAGTATTTGTAAATTATTAATTAATAAATAATTAATATGTATTGTAATTAATTGTTATTAATAATAAAAAAAAAGTAAAGTTCCCCTTTCAGACCTTGTGGTCTATAGGGCAGATGATGTAAAGGTCATCTGATTCTGTGGCCTACGGTTAACGAGGGTGTCATGTGGCCAGCACAACGACCAACCGCCGTTACTTTTCCTCAACTAATGTCAGGTACCCATTAGAGCTGGGTGGACTAAAGGGCACCCGAAAATCCCGAAATAAAAATCCCAGTCTTCACCAGGATTCGAACCCGGGACCTCCAGTACTGAAGCCAAGCGCTTTACCGCTCAGCCACCGCGCCCTCTTTTATTAATAATAATAATTATTAATCAATTGATTATTAGGTGGTTCGCTAAAAATTCTAAAGAAAAAATAGTCTATAAACCCTTTTTTTAATAGGTACTTGTATCGCTCAAAGGCATTAGACGATGAACTTTAACATCGGTCATTGAATGGGCATGTGACGTCACAACCTGTCGGCTGTGGAGACCAATAATTCGTTGCCACGTCGTATAGATCTGTGACGTGACAACGAGCTATTGGTCTCCACTGCCCACGGGTTATGACGTTGCTGGTCAGTGTTAAGTGTTTTTATGAAGATTGGTCTCGGGCCGGCGGATATGTGCAGATTTATGAAGTTCGATTTGTTGGATGGACTATAATTATTTCCTTTCTAGCATTAGTTTTCTATATGATTCTTTAAGCCTTTGCTTTGAACTTCTCTGTATTTACAAACGCCTGTTTCTTTTTAATGTTTACAATTATGTTGGTTTGTAGGTTTTGAAACCAAAGTTTTCATACTTACAGATGCATCCGGGTTTGTGTGTGTTTTACAAACATTTCTGTTCGAGTGTTAACACGAAAAATTAGTTTGTGAACAAACAAATATCTGGGTTTGTGTTACATATATCTTGGTTTTTGTATTTTCAAACAAATGTGTTTTTGTACTTACAAACATCTTGGTTTGTGTGCACAAACATCTGGCATTGAGTGTTTAAAAAATCATTTTATTTGTTTATAAACATTTGGGTTAAATGTTTAAAAAATAAAATCTGGGTTTGAGTGTTTACAATTTTGTCCCTTTCATCTGTTGAGCATTTGCGAAGAGTTTAGAGATATATGTTTTAGTTTTTAAAAAAAATCAAAGTCACCTTAGTTCAGCGCTTCTCAACCTTTTAAGCTCGTCGACCCTTATTACAATCCCCCACTCTGCCGCGACCCCCCCCCCGACACACACATACAGCAATAGTGGAGTAGGCAATAACAATCCTTATTTTCGATGGTCTTAGGCGACCCCTGGTAAATGGTCAATCGTTCCCCAAGGGGGTCGCGACCCACAGGATGAGAACCTCCTGCATTAGATCTAATGTAAAAAGAATGCTCCCCATTGGATGTTGGCTAATTTGTTTAAATCATACTTCGAAATGATCCACTTTAATTGGATCTAAGATTTGAATGATTGTTACAAAGCTTACATCAAACTCTGGGTAGGTGGATTATTTGTACACGTTTGCCTTCTACTTCCCATTCTTACATCAAGATGAAATTTCGCAAAAGTATTCATAGTCGATTACAATGCATGAAAATTTGGAAAGTCATTAATAAATGAGTGATAATTAATAAATTTTGTTTTATAATGGAAAAGGGGAATAAGCCTTTCAACATTGAGAGGTGTAATAGTGATTGTACAGTTTTTTTCTTATATGTAAGTGTTTTTTTGTTTTAGTATTCTTTTTTTAGTTTACAAAATATTGTTTGTTCATATATGGATAGACACTTCTTTTTTTTTTGTGATTGTCTATAAACATAAAATTGACAATTCAAGTTTTACATTTCACAAGGGTATTTTCTGAGGATTAAAGGATTGATTGTCTTAAACTCTTATATGAGTTACAGAATATTCCAGACCAAAGAAAAAAATTAAAGCTGTTGATCTTTCCAGAGATATACACAGACCCTTGTTTACAGTTGTACATCGAGTGATGGAAGTGAACTTCATTATTTGCCCATTAGATATAATCTGCAGAGTGTCATTTATTTACAATATAATCAAGATTTAATAATAACACGAATAAATGTTTATAACATCCTGGAGATATTTAGTATTACTGTAGTGTAGAAAACCTAACAATATACAACCATAGGAAATTTACATTCAAATGCAAGTCACAGTTTACCTGTGTATCTTTTCTTTTAAATTTGTTCCATCTGTTTTATATTTTTATGGATACAAAAAATGACACGGTTCACGAGACTTGATTCTTATAATCATGTGAGTGCTCTCCCCCCTGCCCATAAGAAACATTCCTCTTTTTTTTAAAAAAAAAATTAAAATCTACCGGAACGACTCTCCTCTCAGAAAAAGACTACAAAAGACAAATAAATGAAAGAAAAACATGTGTAGTTGATTAGAAAATTATCCAAACTTTTTCTTAACTCCAAATCTTTATTTATTTTTTTTTTAAATATTTTTTTTTTAATTTTTACTTTTCTTCCACTTTTAGATCTTCATCTTTCCAAATTTACAAGGCACAAAAAAAAATGCCTCATTAACACGCCTCTATGGAGAGTATAAGATACAGCGTAGGTGAAGAGGCAGGAAGAGAAGTGGCGGGATGAGGTGCGTAGATGAAAGGGAGCGAACCTCAGATAAAGACATGCGATAAAACAATAATTACAAATATAGTGTAAAAAAATCGAAACTTAAAAATAAAAACGCGAGTAAATAATTTTCTTTTCTTTACATTTTGAGTGGTGGTTTTAAATAGGAGATTCGATATATAGTCAACTATTTGGAGTCCCATGTACACTATACTGAAGAACTGATAAAGTAAGTAAAATAAAGTTCCCCTTTTTGGCCTTGTGGTATATAAGGCATCTGTTTATGCGTCCTACGGTTAATAAGTGTGTTATGTGGCCAGCACAACGACCGACCGCCTTTACTTTTCCCCAACTAATGTCAGATAACCATTAAAGCTGGGTGAACTCATAGGCGCCCAAAGATCTCGAAATTAAAAATCACAGTCTCCACCAGGATTCGAACCCCGGAAACCAGTTCAGAAGCCAAGCGATTTGCCGCTCAGCCACCGCGTCTCGGAAGAACTGATAACTATAATATTTGGGCAGTTTTCAGCTTGGTACTACATTTCAAGAAACATTTTTTTCTCGAATTTTTTGTGCCATAGAGGCATCATTCACAAGTTTATTCAGTCTATTTATTTAATAAAGTCTCACATTCTTCTCTAACGAATTTCCTTATATCGCCACTACAGTACTTCGTGTCGATTTCTCTTCCTTTGAATTCATTTCAATATATTGCAAAGCTATCAAGATAAACTTATGCGACTTTTCTCCCTCACTGTCATAAAGCAGAACGCTTCCGAAGGAGGCAGATATCTCTCATAAAAGCCTCGGGACAAACATTTGAGACCCTATATAAAAACCTTATTAAAGACAGTCGCAGAAGACGGGGAAAAAATAAATAAATCGCCAGCTCACAACAGCTTTTTTTTTTGCAAGTTATGCGGTAAAGTATCTAGTCACAACTGGGGTTCCGTAGTCATGTGAAACACTGCACTCATCCTTAATCTTCGGAATCGAAGATATTGCTATTGTTATAAATACAGAAGCGGCAGTAAACAAAAGTGCGTGTTTATGTAGTCAGTAGCGATAGGTCAGGGCTGGCTGTAACGCCCACGTAATAACTGTACAACAAAAATGTTAAAAAAGCAACAACAACAAAAAACAAACAAACAATGTTACAAAGACAGTTTTTGTGGAAACACAAACTTAAAATCGGCCCCCGAAGTAATCCACCCAGGCAGGTTTCAATATTTTCAGAAAGAACATCCGAATGAAATTGTATCAAAGACAAATGACAGATAAGAATGCAAATAGAAGGTTGACAGATCTTATGTAGTGCCCTATGTGTCCAGCAGATCAAAGAATAGGACGATAGGTGTAGGTGAAAGTTAAGTTAGATGTGAAACTGGACCGACTGATGTAATATAATTGATTCGCTAATTCAATTTCTTTATTTCTTATATACCAAATACTATAATCTTTTAACTAAAGTAAATTTGAAATTAAATTGAAATTTATAACATTATTAATTGTCTTAAATTAGGTTTGATTTATAAAGCATACTATTTAGGTTTTTTTCTGTAAAAAACTGCTTGCCTAAATGATTTTTCAAAATTAGATTTTGAGCTTTAAGAAAAAAAAAGTAGCTGTTGCATCAGAACTTTGAATGATCTATATTATCGTGATGTCAGATTTTCATTTTCTCTTCTACTTTCTGAGCACTAAACGGGACGGACGGACAGACAGACAGACAGACGGACAAAACTAAAAGCGTCTTTTCTCCTTTCGGGGGCCGCTAAAAAAACAAACAGGAAATTACTCATTTTGTCATGTAGTTTACGATAATGTGCTGGCTGGTTGGTAAAGCGTTTGCTATTGGACTCTCATGTCTCCGGTTCAAATTTTGCATTTCGATAATATTTAAGACGTCCCTGATTCCCCTCTAACGGGTACCTGACCAAACTTATGGAATGTAAAGTTAGTCATTGTGTTGGCCACATGATACCCTGGTTAATCATCGGCCAGAGTAACAGATGTCTTTTACATCCTCCGCCTCGTTAACTGTATGGTCTGAAAACAAAAGACGCTTCAAAACAATTCACTAATCATTCACTAATCATTCACTAATGGATCATATGTAACCCTTGCTCCTAATTTATACCACACATCAGCCGACTTATTTATTCTAGTCCCCGACTATCGGCCACCGCCATAATCCGATTCAGAACGAATTATCTTTCGACCAGTGTTAACAATCTGATCTCAATTACTGGTCTCAAGTGCAAAAATTTGAGAGCAGCAGCAAGGGAGTTAATAAGCTTGGTTAGTGAGACCATCGATCAATGCAATTAGTGGAGCTTTGTGACGAAGAGGGAAACAGATCTCTGGCTGTTTATATTTTGGTTTTAAGGTTTTTATCGTTACGAGGTCTGTGTAGTAGAGAAATAACAGGATAAATGTAAATCATGCAACAATGTAAAAAAAAAAAAGCTTATTTAAGGGGAGGAACACACTTACAAATATAAATGTCAATAATGTAAAAGTTATTTCCCTTTTTCGATATTAAAAAAATATAAAAAATATTCTTTTTTTTTTACTTGAATCATTTTTTGCTACAATTACAATAAATAATATTTTAAAAGTTTTAACTTGATCTTAGATTGGATGGGAGGCGCGGTGGCTGAGCGGTAAAGCGCTTGGCTTCTGAACCGGGGGTTCCGGGTTCGAATCCTGGTGAAGACTGGGATTTTTAATTCGGGATCCTTGGGCGCCTCTGAGTCCACCCAGCTCTAATGGGTACCTGACATTAGTTAGGGAAAAGTAAAGGCGGTTGGTCGTTGTACTGGCCACATGACACCCTCGTTAACCGTAGGCCACAGAATCAGATGACCTTTACATCATCTGCCCTATAGGCCACAAGGTCTGAAAGGGGAACTTTACTACTTAGATTGGATGAGGGAGAAATAGGCTTGTGCAATTAAAGCTGAAAGAACTGCCAGTAGGTTATCGTCCTTGAGGGTTCTACTTTCGAAGTCTCTTGTTTAGGATGCATTTAATCGAAAATTCAAAAAAGAACCGACATCCCAATCTCGAAAATCCACTATGCCGTAACATATGGTGACTATCATAAGTACTATGCAGCTGAAAAAGGAAAGTTAAACGGAAAATTGTTAATAAGCTTTACCTATCTCTCTATTAATAGCAGAATAGGCTATGTTTAAAACCAGGACCGGATTGAACGAACTCCAGGCTGGGCTACGTGAAAGGGGCCTCCAAAAACGAGACAAAAATATATCCGAATTAAAAAATTTTTGTCTTTCGCATTTTCACGGCTGGCAAAAAATGTCGTGATTTAGAAGTGTAGGCATTTAGCATGCTTGGAATAAATAGGTACAGCTCTGGATAGTGTGTCTACCATGGGCTTTAACCTCCATAAGCTCAAAAATATAAAAGTAAAGTTCCCCTTTCAGACCTTGTGGACTATAGGGCAGATGATGTAAAAGTCATGTGAACGGTTAACGAGGGTGTCATGTGGCCATACAACGACCCCCAACTAATTTCAGGTACCCATTAAAGCTGGCTGGACTCAGAGGCGCCCAAGGATCCCGAAATAAAAATACCAGTCTTCTCCAGGATTCGAACCCGTTACCCTCGGTTCAGTAGCCAAGCGCTTTACCGCTAAGCCACCGCGCCCCCTTCATAAATATACATATATGAGTAAAATGTGCGCATTATTATTATTTTTGTTTAAAGGAAAGTAAGATAAAATTCACAAAAACTATTTCTTTTTCTTTCTTCTAAAATAAAGCATAACTTTAGATATAAGGATTTTCATTCATAAATTATCAATGAACATGCATAACTAGATAGACTTTGGACGTAGAACGTAATTATTTTCTTTTTTCAAAGTAACGTCTGTTTTTATTTTACCACAATGTCATTTATTGTCCAATTCTCACTTCTGGAGTCGACTCTCTTCTCTTAAAATAGTCTCTGTCTTTGTCTCTCACTTTAATCTGGCCAGACAAGTCAAAGTACCATGTGACTTAGAACATTCTAACGCTTGACGTATAGGCACAGTAGCGATAGTTCGGCTGTTGAAACGAGAGGTCCTGAGTTCAACACTTCCCATACCAACACTCAGCGGCACAGACAATCTGAATGGTTTCGTTGGCTGTTTCGTTCACCTGTGTTCACATCTAATTAAAGTTTGCTTTATTGTGATTAATGCAACGGTTAATATTCTACCTCATTACAATTGATGTTTCCAGGCCCGGCCTTAAATAATTGGGTGGCCCCAAATGTAATAGAAAAACAAAACAATTGAGACCGAAAAAAAAAAGCAATAAATTACAAACTTTCCTGCATGTATAAATCAACAAAAAAGTTTAATTTATATAGCACAATTTCCGTAGTGCTCTATACGCTTCTCAAACATATTCTTACAGATGTTATTAACTGATTTTCCGCTCAATCCAAGCGCCGATAGCAAGATTGTGGTTTATGGACGATTAATGATAACCAGACAAGAAACAGGGGCGTAGCTAGAAATTTTCCATCGTTTGGTGGCATGGGCGCCCGCAGGATTTTTTGTAGGGGGGTGCAAGCACTAGCGGATCCAGAACATTTTTAGGGAGGGCGATATTTTTTCCAAACCCTAACTCTAACGTCCAGTAAACCCTAACCCTATGCATAAACGTGCTTTCAATATATATATATATATATATATATATATATATATATATGAGAAAAAAAAAAAAAGCAGTGTTTCTCAAACTTCGTCGCAAAGAAAAACAAACCCAGTCATGTTGAGGCCTTTCTCATGATAGCTTCGGAGTCTGGGGGAGCGCTGGAAGCCTATTTATAAGTGGGGTTCGGGGCGAAGCCCCGACGCAAAAAAAAAAAAAAAAAGGTTTTCTTGCACTTTTAACTGCAGCAACGCATTCCTCTGATATCTACAGCTTATTTATCAATGGGCTTCGGGGCGAAGCCAAAAGCGTTTTTTTTTTCATTTTTCACTGCAGAAACGCATTCTCCTGACATCTACAGCTCAAAATTGATCAGTGGAGTTCGTGGCGAAGCCTGACGCCATAAACGTTTTCTTGCATTTTTTATGGTAGAATCGCGTTCTCCTGACATCTGCAGCTTATTATTCATCCAATGTTTGTAACTTTGTTTTGTAACAGAACTATAATTCAAAGTTCTAAACAAAAAAAAATTCGGAAGTGGAAGGGAAAATTAAGTGTACCAATCAGATTCCACTTTATTTATTTATTTTTTTTGCATTTTTAGGATTCAAGCATAAATTGTGAGCTATAGTCCAACATTTATTTAAAGGTCGGAAAATGACTAGTAAATGAATATTTGGGTTCAGAGCACCAACGCTATCGGGACAGTTACTGAAAAAGAATGAAGCCATAACAGTGCAGCTTTGTCCAAGTAGTTTGTCCTTGTCTACACTGTACAATGACGCTTGACACATGCAGCGTGTCTCTCTGAACAATGAAACCAATGAAGTCGAATACAATCGCAATCAACAAACCGAACACTCATAGATATCTTCTCAGTGCCTGAGATATCTGCAGTTTCATCACTAAATACACAGAAAATGCAAATAATTCATGATGCTACAGCTCGTATTTTTTGGTCTATTGAATTCCAACTGCCAGTGCTCAGTTGAACCAAATCAACGTTTTCACTTCGACGATTGCATATGAAGAACTTTCTTGTATCTCTTCTATTGTAAACTGGTGGACGTGTTTAATCTGCTATTTTATCGAGCGCTGACACCGACCGGAACTTCGCAAGACTCTTTTGTTCAAAGAAAATATAACATTTATCACGCCGAAAGATAATTGGAAAATTAATTAATTAGATCTGAACTAAATATTTTTCCCTTTGCAACTTCTTATGTGACTAAAGAGGCTAATCCTTTGTGCTTTCACACTTCTTTCTACTACTATGATAATTGACATCTTTAACCCAGGACTTTCATTTAATTCTCGCTCTTTATTTTGATCACCACTTTTTCCCAGCTGTTAGTGCCGATTTTGAAGAGCTTTATGTCGCGTTTGCATACATCAGTATACCGGTACTTTAGCTGTGATGCCCAGCGGATCTCTTGCCTTCTGTTAAATCAATATACAGAATGTCTTGTGAAAGTCGATCTTGTGGCATTCATCATAACGATAGCTATGTGCAAATTGGTATATATCTTAGCGACTAACATGCTTTAGACATCCTTTATAGCCAAGCCTATAGTAAAACGTACATGGTTGGACATGCACTACAAAAGGCCTATTCTAGTAACAATAATAGCGTATCTTTACAACTGTTCTTCAGTGGAAACACTACTTGTTAAGTTACTACACTTTACAATAGTCCAATAATAGGCCTTTATATTTACACTTAGAAGATGATGCGCACAATTTTCCTGAACATTAATTTATTTAACTCTTGAATCAATTACGCACTTGCACCCCCATGGATTCAGACTAAATCTACATTTACGTAATAAAAAACACATCTGGATGATGTATTTTATAATAAAATATTTTTTTAAAAATGGCAACAATGTGGCTACTCACAATTCAGAGGCACGCACGTAGATGGTTGGTCATCCATTCCATACGCCTGGGCTAATTAATCTACTACTACATTAACCAATGGAAGCACTACATGTTATATACATGCTACTTAGAAGTTAATTGATTTGGTAGCGCGAAAAAATTACTAAAATTTGGCTACTCAGAATCCAGGGGGGTGCAAGTGCACCCCCTTGCTCCCCCCTGCGGGCGCCCATGATCATTTGTTACACCAACCCAACACTTTCAAAACAGTTCTTCATAGCATTGAATAAATACTGGCCTAGTTTATGTCTTTGACTACATATTTAGAAATATTGCAAACCAGCAAAATCTTCATTTTCTTTAAACTTTTTAGAATGACATGCAGAGGTCTTTCTTT